>MJUU01019370.1:2939-56493 GCA_002080025.1 Modiolus philippinarum
CATTTCCGCAAATTGGCATTACGTTTCCGGAAAAAAAAGTATTACTTTTCCGGAAAAAAATGTTTACGTTTCCGGAAAAAAATTATATTTAATTTACATTTCCAGAAACAATTATCGTTCCGCAAAAGAAATATCTTACCTTTGTAAAATATTTTTACATTATATCCACAATCTTAAGTTTCATTTTGAACCAATTAACATTTGAAAGAAAATAATAATCATTAGGAAATGACGATCACTACGTGACTCAATAAATTGTGACCGTTTATACCTTATAAATCTGCAACTTTGTCCATTTGCCTTTCTTTTCGTAATTTTTGTACAAACGCATCTGGTACAATACTTTTTATTTTCAAAGAGTAACAAGAACAATAATAGCCCACAAGTCATTATGGTTTTGATACCTTTTTTTCAGAAAATTCACTTTGGTGGTTTTCTTAAAGTTGGGTATCTTTGACCTTTATGTCCACTTTATACAACCAAACAAAACGATTTCAGACTGGTCAATAGAATCTACATTCTTTTCTTCTTTTCTTTTTTTCATATTTCTCCTTTTATTTATTTTTATTTCTATTTTCATTTACATTTCCGTCTATTCATTAAATTGATATCTTTACATTATTGTATTGCCTGTTGCTATGTATGTATATATATATTGTATATGTAAGGAGAGGACAGTTTCTAAGTTGGTACAACTTGTTGTCCGATCCATTTGCTATTTTTTGCAATAAAATAAGTGCACATATTCACATTATTACTGGATTTATCATTGGATCAAACAATGTAGGAAAGTCTCACCGACCTGGATCCACCCAGTACATTGCTGCACAATATTGACAATAATTTATTGTCGAACGTCGTTTTGACCATTATAAAAGACATTAAAATAGTACTGAAAGCAGGAACCAGGTAAATTTTCGGAAACGTAATACATAAAAATTTCCGGAAACGTAGTCTTTTAATTTGCGGAAACGTAATAATTAACATTTGAAAAATTACCGGAAAAGAAATGCACTCGTTCAAATAACAAGTTTACAATTTTACTCGAGTACAAAAATAACTCTAAAAGATCTATTCTGTCTACGAAAATAATATGTTTTTTTTCGATTTCGCAAATACATTCTTTAGATAAGAGTATATTTCAACCTTAATTTATTTTTCAAAAAAGCTTGTTAATTCATTTATTTTTATGTCAAGTGTGAGTTTTAATGTACTGATTAAGGATGCAAATATTAAGGATGTAAATATTAAAAGTTTATGCACGTAAATTCTAAACTAGCCATTTAATATTCATTGATATTCTGCGATAAAACAAATATGAAATCTGCAACAAAATCATAATTGTTTTATTATCAAGACATGGTTTGATTTCTTCTATGGAATACTTTTATATTGAATTTCTAAAATAATGAAATTAAAATGTATTTTGTCATGTAGATAACAATTTCTCTGTTTTCTTTTCTCTGTGATGTCCTTATATACGTTAATGAAGAAGCACGTTATTGTCCTGTTAAGTCTCCCATATCTCCATGTATAATATGTTTATATTTACCTTTTAAATGTTAGTAACGGTGATCAATATGAACACGTGATTGTTATGTTTACAAAACAGGTAAGGAAAAAAAATAACAGTGTTACAGTGTTATTTTTTTCCGTTTTATTCTTAATATTTTACTTATTAACAAGCAAACTATACTTTTATCATTTAAAATATTTATTTCTATAAAAAATTAATAAGGTCAAAACGAATTATATCAGTGATAATTCATAAATAAGATAAATAGATATCTTTGTCATTATGGAGCACAGAATTTACATTAATTGGTGCTCATTATTATCGAATTAGTTTAAAGTGTTTTTTTTTTCGATCTCATTAAGTTGCCATCAATACGGGACCTTCGAAAATGGAACTCTCAGGTGATCTCTCTCAGGTGTTTGAAGTCATACATGAATGCTTCGATACAAAGACAAGACAAGACAAAATACTTCATTAACCTAGACACATATATGTAGGCATATCAGTAAAGAATCAGGTTAGATAACTCTCTGGACAAAAATGTGTGACCTTTTGTTTGAATTGATATTTTATTGTGAGATAATGTAAATAAATATTTGATTTAGGTAAAATATTTAATTTGGTAATGTAAACATTCTTTCTGCACAATGTTTAAGAAAAAGAAGGGAAACGGGGAATGTGTCAAAGAGACAACGACCCTAAGGGGAGCAATAACAACTCAAAGCCACCATAAGATCTTCAATGAACGGTGAGGAAACCCCACACCCAACGGTAGGTCGGAGTTGGCCCCTAAATAAAAGAGTAATCAAGTTCAGCGAAATAAGCATCTTCCTAGACTCCGATAGACATAAAGTGAACTAACTAGAAAACAGACAAGACACACAAAGGCTTAATAAATTTCCTGACTTAGGACAGGCGCAAACCTGCTGCGGCAGGGTTAAACTAGTTTTATTGGGCCCAAACCTAATATATGTGTACAAAAGGTACATAACATATACAATACAAACCATATTAATTGTTTATTTAGTATATGGATTTAAAAAATGCGAGATTTTTTAAAATTTCATATGATGATAATTTCATATAAAACCGCATTTTCAGTATGATAACTTGAGAACCCACTAAAACCCATCTAGCATATGGAAGATTTATACTTTACATATCTGCAGTGCAAATTTCATTACAATCGAACTTATGGAATTTTTTGGCTTTACTGTTAAAAATGTAATTTTTTGTAGATTTTGCGAGTAGTATTTTGATTTTGACTCGAGTTATGTTCCTTTGGCCACAAATTGTTAGTTTTTCCCACTTTGAATGTGCTGCCATCTGGCGTTAATTGATATACCTAATAGGTACATAACATATACAATACAAACCATATTAAATGACAGACAAACATCTGTCGACAAAATACATACATATAGTAGAAAAACAATTACACATTTAAACTGAAAACAGATAAGTAAAGTTAAACATGCAAATATATAAACAGTTTTTAAATTTCAGTACACTATAGCAATAGATTTAGTTTCTTTACGAAAATAGAAAAATTTTTGTACAGTTGAACATTACAGAAAGAGAGCATTCCTTTTAATTTAATTATATTTGGGTTACGAGTGTAATATTCGGGTAAGTATTTTTTCGTACTTCTCGAACATTATTGTTACTACAAGTAAATAAGTAGTGTAATTCATCCCCTACAAAATTGCTACAAAGAGTGCACATTCTATTTTCGCGTGGAATACCAGCCTATCTTCCTGTTTCTATGGCAAATTTTACATTAGAACATCTTAGTTTTGTAATAGGTATACGTTCACCTTCATTAAGCCTAGTAAGATATGGTTCTATAATAAACTCATTTTTAAAAATTGAATGAAAACCCACCCCTGGAAGAATTATGAACTTGAGAAAACCAATTTTGTATAATATTATACTGATCAGAAAGTTGTTGTTTGATCGTAGATTTAAGAGCATCTCTCTCTATCGGCATTTGATTGTTCCACATATAACTTAAACCATATCCATACAAAACATTTTAATGTAATTTATCCATTTAAATTTCGTCTGATTATTGTTTTATAGTTTGAACATTAACTGATACATAATTGATGATAACTTGCTATCAGCAGTTAGTTAAAACCATTATTGTTTGATAATTATTTCTAATGGGAATCGTCCAAACTCCCCATATACCATGAAGTTCGGTGTTGTATTTCGCTCTTTTAACGATTGTAAGTCGAGTGCACCCTTTTTGTAATGTACAAAATGGGGCGCGAACTCACACGGCAATGGTGATAGACTTCAGTGGTTGTATACATGTAGGTGTTAGAACTACCTTAACCACTCGGCAATCAGGCTTCTATAATGAAATGTAGTAATAAAATGTGCATTCTTTGAAAGAATTTTCATAATGAGGGTTTTATAATTGTTTTATAATAGCTCATTGTTGAAGGCCTCATGGTAACTTTAAGATGAAGAACAATAAGTAAAGCGTTGCTCAAATGCTTTGTATTTACCATGAATTTGTAAAGACTTTGCATTTGCATTTACTCCATATCCTTTCAATGTGTATATGTATTTATCACTGTATATTGGATTCTGAACGGCATGACATAATAATGATAATGTGTTTGTTATCCCAGCACTTTTCTGAAGAAAATGCGGGGATATTGTTTTGGTCCCGTCCGTCCGTCTGTCCGTCTGATGGACCTTGTCAGTGGAACTCCTCCTAATTTTTTGAATTTATGGATTTTGTTATAAAATTGTTGCATATAGTCTGCAGATGCGCAATATGCTTTCGGATTTTTGATATTGGTCTTTGTGCAAACAAGAGGCCCTTGATGTCAATCTTGACACATGTGAGCTTGTCAGTGGAACTCCTCCTACATTTTTGGATTTATGGATTTAATTTTGTAATATAATTGTAGCATATAGTCTGCAGATGTGCAATAAGCTTTCGGAATTTTGATAGTGGTCTTGGTACAAACAAGAGGCCAAAGATGTCAGTTTTGACACAAGTGAGCTCTGTTTTCTGAGTCAAACAGGGAATTGCAGGGATGGCGATCATTTCTGATGGCACCACTTCTAGTTTCAAAATTAAAAACACATCCATAATTTTTGTCTTAACAGTTAAGTTTTTTTCTTAAAAGCATATTTTAACTTGTTTTGGGTAATCGTGCATTTATTTGTAGACCTACAAATGTTAATATTTTTACAGAAATATGAAAACTGACTTAATTCTCTGCATTGTTGTTATTTCCCTCCAAAATAAATTTTCTCTGAATCTTGAGAAAGTTACTCTGTGATGTTTATCATAAGTTTGCATTAGAAATAAGCTTATATTGATAATGATGTTCTCGTGAGCAATTACAGTTTATCTTTACATTCTTTATTTAATAAACTGTAATGTCAAAAATTTCTAAATATATCCAATATGTGAAAATCTAAATAATATTTGCTAATCTTGAAGAGGATCTTCAGCTTTTACCGATTGTTACTTTGTCATTAAGCATTCATATGCAAATTTTGGATAAAATTATGCATTGACTCATTCTATTATGTCAAACAAACTTTACAATCGACTTTCAATCGACTTGTCTTACAATCGACTTGATGTGTGCCCTGTGTTTGTCTATATGTTGTAATCGCCCACTCGCTTAAGACACTAGTGCTTTTGTTGGGAAATGGACGACAGTGATTGTAAGAGCACTTTGCCAGTTTAATTAATGTTTGTTTACAACCCCGCATCCATGACCAGGAAAGGCATGGAAGTAGCGTTTTTCGACAATTAGCAAAGAATTCCACTCAAACCGGTGCTAGGGGCCGTCTTGAACTTACTGTGAGGTATGAGCAAAGCTCATTATTGAAGGCGTCGTGGTGACTAAAAGATGAAGAACAACAATAAAACCGTTGTTCCTTTGCTTGTTTTTACCATGTATTTGTAGAGACTTTGTTTCATGTACATTTACTCCATATCCTTTCATTCACCATTTACGACTGCAGTTTGTCTCTTCTGCAGCGTGGAGTCCGTAAAAAGATTCCCCGTGCGAGAGATGTATGCTCTCTATATTTTTAGTTATGGTGTACTTGTTCGTGAGAGAATTTCTTATATGGATATACTATCATACTTTCACATTTTGGCATTTATTTTTGTAAGTTAGAAATGAAAATCTAACCATCTGTTTAAAATGCCCACATCTCACTATTTTATAATGCAAAGTTGTCTTACAATCGTCTTGATGTGTGCCCTGTGTTTGTCTATATGTTGTAATCGTCCACTAGCTTCAGACACTAGTGTTTTTTATCGGGGAACGACTGACAGCGATTGTAAGAACACTTTGCCAGTTTAATTAATGGTTGTTGACAACCCCGCATCCATAACCAGGAAAGACATGGAAGTAGCGTTTTTCGACAATTAGCAAAGAATTCCGCTCAAACCGGTGCTAGGGGCCGTCTTTAGCTTACTATGAGGTATAAGCAAAGCTCATTGTTGAAGGCCTCGTGGTGACTAAAAGATGAGGAACAACAATAAAAGCGTTGTTCCCTTGCTTGTTTTTACCATATATTTGTAGAAACTTTGTCTTATGTACATTTACTCCATATCCTTTCATTCACCATTTTTAACTAATACATCGGCAACGGATACCGAAGCAAGAACGAGGAAAGGGGAAATTCTAAAATCATAAATCCAAAATCACAGCAATTTACAGCAACACGAATTGAAACAGTAGGACAAAGACAAAAGTAATTTATAAAACCTCGAAACTATCTTGGTAGTTGTATGGTTTCTAGGTCTACGTTCGGGTGGTTCGAATGTTGCATTTGGCTACACTGTAAATCATTATTGTCTCATTCAACTTGTTGACTTTGTTTTCAAGAAAATGCTAGAAGGTTACGCAAAAATAAAAACAAATAGAGATAGACCAACAATCGGAAAAAGCGTGAATTTAACACAGAATTCCCTACAACCAAAAGGGTGACTTTACGTTTAATATTTGAATTAATCCATTGTTAGATATCCATACTGCAGTATCTTACAGACCTCTGATAGACCTACTTCATACTATATATTTTTTGTAATTTGATCTTATTATATTCTTTGCGTAAATCACCTTTATTTTGTCTTTTAGGGGTCCTAAATGGCGACACAGATTAATTGTGAGCCTTGTTCAGATGATAGCAAGACACAGATTAATTGTGACCCTTGTTCAGATGACAGCAAATATTTACCAGCAATCCGATATTGCAAAGAATGTGGAGAAAGACTGTGCAAAGAATGTATGGAATACCATACTTGCCTTGAAACTTTGAAATCGCACCATTTAATTGATTTAGCATTAACCGGAAACAAAATTCCTCCATCAATAATGAAATTTTGCTCTATTCATTTTACTTCATTACTAGAATTTTATTGTCCACAACACGATACTCCATGTTGTGGAGATTGTGTACCAAGCAACCATTCAGAATGCGATGATGTTATTCCGTTAGATCAAGCATCGAAAAATGTGCACAATTCTGCCTTGCTGTCTGACACGATTGAAGATTTAAATTGTTTAACTGAGACTGTTAAGCAGTTACTTGAGAATCGTGATGCTAATTTGAAATCCTTAGAAGAAACCAAAACAATAATCAGACAGCAAATTGATACGGCTAAATCAAAATTGCTTGAAGAAGCTGATGACCCTGAAGAACACTTGATTCAACAGCTGTCGTCATTTATGGATAAGAATGAAACAATTATTAAAAATCAAAGAAGTCAAATTTTAAAATTAGAGTCTCTTTTGAGCAAGAGCAAGCAAGAACTCGAATTTATGAGAGAACATGGTTCAAATGTACATCTCTATTTATATTTACATCAACTTGTCAGCGATAACAGAAAAATAGACACCGAAGTTCATAATTTGACGTCTTCCATCCAAGAAATTAGCATTAAATTTAAGGTAGTCTGTGAACTAAATAATCAAAAACTAGGATCCATCCAAGAGATCGCTGAACCCTGTATTGTTCAATACAAACCAATGAAATCATCGCGCTCTCAAATGCAGCAGGATGCAATAAAGTCACTGACCGTGATTGAAAAGATCGGAGATTTAACCTTGAACTTCGACACATGGTACAATATTACAGACATGGCTATAAATTCCAGTAACAAATTACTTTTCATTAATTGTGTTTATGGCTATTCAAAAGTATATGTATACAGTGACTGTAAGGACTATGAAAGTGAAATACAATGTTCCAGTATTCCCTATGGTATTACCATGATACCTGATTCAGATACAGCAGTAGTTACTTTGACGGACGAGAATGCAATACAGTTCATCAATACAACAAACATGACTAAAGGAAAGAAAGTAAAACTAAAACTTCCGTGCTATGGCATCACTGCTACAAACGACAACATTTTCGTTGGTGGCCCGGGAAGTGTTCACATATTAGACAAACGTGGATCTAAGATAACACAATTCTCAGTAGGTGAATCTAATATTTGCTCTTTACATTACGACAAAGCAAGCAACCGACTTCTGTGTAGATACCAAGGCGTCATGTGTTGTGTGACATTAGATGGAAAACATGTTTACCAGTACAAAGTATCAGGTGAAGCAGGGATAGCAACTGATCAACAAGGATACGTGTACCTTAGTCATCAACCAAGCGAAATACATCGATTAACGTCTGATGGTAAATTCCGTGATGTTGTACTGATCAAAACCCGTGGTATAAAAGATCCATATACTCTAATATTTAACAGTAATTTTACTAAGTTATATGTTGTAAATAATAACAAATCCATTTCTGTTTTCAGTTGTAAATAACATAATTTACCCTAAAATTTTGATGAAAAAATGTTTAGCAATTTTGTTTACGAAATCAATAAGCTTTCTTTGATAGGTGTTTTAAGATCAAATCATGTTAAACTGGCTTATTCTAGTTTTGTGGCGTTCTTGTTCATTTTTTTTAATTTGTTTTTCTTTGTCATGCTGTCTCAGTTCATGTCGGTTATGAATTGCCGTGACTTTGAATTTTGACTTTCACCATTTTTGCTTCAGTATTCGTTTCCCGATGTTTTTTCTTAGACACATAAAATGTCGTGTGTAAAGTCAGATAAAATTTAATCCTAGTTCTAATAAACGTTTCTTGAAAATCTTAACCTTTTTGTCATTTGACGTTTGAGATTTTAAAATTATTTCTCTTGCAATTTGTGACAATATTTTGTCTTAGTTAAAAGTGCACGTATAACATGTACACTAGCTAATTTAATGACATTCAAAAACCTTAAACACTGTCAAGATACGTCTGCAAACGAATTCAAAAGCAACAAAGAAAAAAAAAACATTTTGAAATACAAAATTAAAAGATAAGGCAAATTATATTTAGCACAAATTAAGAAAACGTTACTAAGATCAAACAAAAATTAACAATAATGCCGCAAAAATAATGCACCAAAAGTGTAAATCTCTTCAAATATTGCAGTTATCATCGGGTAATCCATAAGGGTAAACTTGATCAGCTCCATGCATTGCACCAGTCAGACGTAATGTTAATCAAATATTACACATATTGTAGAGTAAATGTACATGGGACAAAATCCCTATAAATACGTGGTAAGATTAAGCAAATGGAACAACGCTTTGAATGTTGTTCTTCATCTTGAAGTCACCATGAGGCCTTCACAACAAAGAGCAAATGCTCTTACCTCATAGTAAGTTCAAGACGGTCCGTAGCACCGGTTTAAGCGGAATTCACTTGCTGAATGTCGAACAACGCCACATCCATCCCTTTTATTACATAATTTTTGTAGGGATGCGGGGTTGTCAACAAGCATAACATATCGGGCGAAGTACTCTTACAAACACTGTCATCCATTGCCCGACAAAGGGACCAATACAAAAGACAATACAACATATAAACGATCACAGGGCACTCATCGAGTGCACTCATCATAGAATACATCAAGTTATTCGACAGTCAAACCACAGACATGGAAAAGTAAAAGTAAACTTTAATGAGTATAAAAAAGGGTCAAAACTTTAAGCTGCCAGGTACTCGAGTTATCGCCCTTAACTAGACTTTAGATTCATCAATGTATCAGAAAGGACTACATTATATCATAATCAAACCCTTACAATAACCATAGCATATTCCTTACTATATACCTAACCATAAATATTTTATGAAAGGATATGGAGTAAATGAACATGAGACCATAACACATATGTTAACTCCAACTGCAATAATTTTAATGAGCTGTATGGCCATTTCGGAAATTTATTCCTCATCATATAACCCCGACACTATTCAACCTCCACTTACCGTAACCATAAGCCCTACCCTTGCTCTTATCTTAAACCGGAATCAGTTAACAACATTCTGAACCTATATTTATATAGCGTTATTTCCCCCTTTTTGATTAATCTTCTCATATTCTCAAATTAATGAAAGTATTTTCCTTAATCAGTGGACACTAATTTCCCTCTTTAACAGGTTGGGGAAAACCCCAATTTTGGTACTATACCCCAATTTAGGTATAATATCCCAATTGGGGTATATGGTTATACCCCAATTGGGGTATCTGGTCAGTTTTATATAGATTATTCTCTCTCAGTTCAATGGCGCGTAAGGAAACATTATACATGAGAAACTTCGTGATTGCTGTCATCAAATGACGTATCGCCATCTACTTGATGATGATGCATTTCGCCAGCAGGGGAATTTTAAGGACGTAAAATCATACATTTGATTCTGTCAAAATCAAAGATCATCACAGTTGTAACTGGGTATAATATCAAGGCAAGAGAAACGGGGAGTGTATGAAAATATAATATAGTTGAACTGAAGTTTAGTTTGTAAAAATAAGCAAAGATATTGAAGGTTACAGACTACTTTCAGAGTATTTTTAAGACATGGACAAAGAGAGAAAACTCTGAAAGAAATCAAATCACATTTTTAGTTGAATACTTCTCCCTTCTTAATTTCTTTAATAATCAAATAATATTTTCCTAAATCTATCACAGTTTGCTTTATTCGAATATAGAAAGAGTTTTCTTTTAGATAAGCAGCATAGAACGATTGGTAGCTCCTTAAAATCTTAAGTTATCTCTAAATCAGAGTCACTGGTTTGTATCTGAAGAAAATTTGCATTATTCTTTTGACAACAGACGTATATCATCCGAAAGCTCTTATCTTATAGATTTATAATTATTATGTATGATGATGCGCCCTTCAACCCCTAAAATATTATTAACAAATAACTGGTAATATACCCCAATTGGGGTATAACTATATACCCCAATTGGGATATTATACCTCAATTGGAGTATAGTACCCAAATTGGGGTTTTCCCCAACCTGTTTAATGATATTCTCAAAGTGGACTATATTTATTCAAGCTCGTAAGTAAAATTTCGTCTTACCAACTTGATCTGGGTGGTTATGGAATGAGCGCATATAATTTCAATAACTTGAGGATATTAGAATAACAAAAAGGGGAAATAACTTTTTATAAATAGACCATAAGGATAAAGGCCGTTAAGTTTTTCAAATTTTTGTTTGTGTTTTGGTCATTTTTAACGTTTTATATTGTTCATTCATGTACAGATATACATAAATGTCAATTTGTTTTCATAGATTTTATCACTTTATTGTAACATTTAGCTTTTCATGTTATATTTTAGTGAATTTATCACATTCGTTTTGCATCTTTTTCGTGTTTCCGTACTTTTCAATTCGATGTTGCTGCCATCTACCACCACCACTACCGAGATAGCTTAGTCACAACCCACAAACTATAAACCATCACCACCAGCAAAAGTAGGAGTAGTTATCCCCTAGTGTATGTCAGTCATAGCAGTAGCTAATACATAGCACCCTAAACAGGCATATACTCCTTTAATATTCCACCCAGATACAGAAGTAGCATGCATATACCACTAGTATACTTAGTATTCAAATGAGAATCAGCAGCAGCAGGCATATAATATTGGTATATACCACTAAGAAGTAGCAGCAGTAGGTATATACCCCTAGTATATACCGCCAAGATGCAGCAGCAACAGGTAGGCCACAGTGCATCACAGCAGCTAAAAAAGCCGTAAAACTTATATAAACAATTACACATTTATATAACAGACAACCCTTTGATTTTCAGAAGGAGGCTTAGGCGATTTTGCCTACAAAATCTATTTATTTTCATGAAAATCTCGAACAAATGATTTATTTTCAACAAATATCCCATGAAACTATTTATCTGCATTTGAAACAAAAAATCACTCTTCAAATCAAAATTAATTTATTCATTTCCATCACAAGGAGATCTATGATATTTATTTTCACTGGCATCAAGATTAGATTATTTATTTACAAAATCGTCCAAGACACACCCCCCTTCCTCCGAAAATCAAATGCTCGTGCCATTAATATTTAGAAAAAATTACTTTTAACAGCTTTTAAACAAGAACTCGCTAATTTTGATAACATTACGAACATTTTACAAAAGTTGCACAAAAACGTATACAACATGAAACAAAATGAAACATTTTCCACAAAATATACGCAAATATTTAGGAAGGTTAGTAACCAAAGGAAACATTTATACAAATACATTTTTTTCTAATAAAACAAAACGTTGTTTAATTAATAAAACAAATGCTTCGGTTCACATCTCACCACAACGAAACAATTTTATTAAATTTTCACAAATATTTAACAATCATACAAACTTTAAAAAAAAATTAATATCAGATTTTTTAAAGTAATGAAAATGTTGAAAATTAAAAATGAAACATGGAAAAAAACATTGCATAAAAAATTACACTGACCTTTGGTTAACATCATAATTAAAGTAACATCTTCAAAAGTGTGTACAAATTTAAATGTTACCATGAAAACAAATCAATGACTGAAGGTGTACATAAAACTGACCAATTGCATGGATTTCTGCCAGAATCCTAAATTTACACACTACCATGGTAATGACGTGTGGGACTAAAAAGGTAGTGCTGGAAAAAAAAACTTCACATCAGTCATGCATAACAACCCAAAAAACTTATCATCAAGGAAAGCACTTTGGAGCAATTGAAACCTTTGAAATTTGGAAAATTAGAATAACGACTGTATAAGTTCAAAACATGGCAGCAAATGTGGTACTATCTTTGGATCTCGTCCAGCACTTTATTAATTACATTGGTTTAAAATGCAAATGTCAATGTACAAAGTGTGTGGAATAAAGGGTGGTTGGAGATCAGGCTATATGGTACACATGGAACACTTATAAACATTTTTCGGAAGGTCCCTTCATTCAACACACCCTTCATAGTGATCAGATAAACTCGGATGAAATTCTCCGTGTAAAACTGAGTCTATTGTTAAGCCAATACACAATGATCAGAAAGACGTGGATGCATGGTATACTGTACAGTAAAAGAAACAGGCCAATTTTGATGTTCAGTACAATTCAGGATCGGTTTTTCAAGGATAATTACATCCGGGCTTAGCTTATCGTTATGAAAAAGGTGTGTTCAAGAATCGTTACAAAACACGGGCTTATAGAATTATCGAGAACTCTCGTAAAAACTGGGCATTACTTGCCCAAAATTCATAGTATTCCAATGAATTGGTCAGACTAAGAGCAAGCCAATCTTACAACGGATGGGCCATTAAACTATAAATTTTGGTATGGACAAAATTACAGATAAGAGGCGCCAAAAAGCCGAAGTCCATGAGACAACAAAAAGACAAAGCAGGTTGAAACCATCGATAAAACTGTCGAACGCAATGGTCCTGACTTGGTAAGGTTATCTCAAAAGAAATGGTGGGTTATACATACCGGTTATATGGCATGCCAAGCCTCCCCTTCCATTGCAGTAATGTCCCGTAGCAACTCAACAGCAATTTTCATATTGACAGGTCGTAGACAGTTAAAAGTAATAATCATTCCAGTATTAAGGAAAAAAGAAATCTTTTAATCAGAGTTCGGACCGAAATTTAAAATTTTCCTTAAGTAACTGATATAACTGACAGAACTTTTTGAATGATGTATGAATCGGAATTTGGAAGCCTTAATTGAATGGGCGGTCACGGAGATGACTATGTCTAATGAAAAAGTCTGTATTTGCGTTACAAATCACCTCTGAAACATACACTCGGTAAACAGGAGAAGCTGGAATATTACTGTCCATATTAGGGAAATTCATAATTTTGAAATTAAAATCGTCTCTTTTGTCGTTAATTTTAGTACTGAGATGTCCATTTTCGTCAAATGAGATGTAAGTCTAAAAAAGATGTAGATCTAGTGGGTTCTTTTCTTTTCTTTATCTCTAGTTCTGGTGAATATATTAAAAGGATTAGTTCCGCAAAATATGCGTTAATGATGGAAAGAACATCATCAATATATCTATAAGTGAGATTGAAAGATCTAGTATCCATTATTTTATGATGTTTTACGTATCCCCGAAGAAATTCAGTCTCGTAAGAATACAAAACAAGTCTGCAAGTAGAGGAGCACAGTTAGTGCCCATTGGTATGCCACTTGCTGTTGATAAAAAAACACCTCCAAGCAACGACTAGTGGACTCTGGAAAGGTTGGACCATTTTATTTTAACTAATGTGATAAAGTAAAAGGCTTTATTATGGAGGAATTTTATCTGATTGAAAAGAAGACGGTGATCGTGGAACACGCAGAATGGTTTCCAAATTGTGGATGTGTATCAAAATGTAAATCGTTACCAAGAAATATGTTATCTTTTCAAAAGGACACATTAGTTTTATACGACTTTAGCAAAAATATAGACACATAACTTTAAAAGAATAAGAGGTATATGATCCTAGGCATAGGTTGATGAATAAAAGAACATACAAGGAGAAATTTTGGCAGTTGCTTTTCAACTCGTATACGCATCGGACGCCATGTCGTGCATCTAGGTCGTTACCAAAACTGGAATGAAATTGTTGGGGAAAAAAGGAGGAACCGAAACCTGGATATCGGAAAGTTCTTCCTAAATTATCTAAGGACAGATTTGAAGGATTGAAACTTAAATATCGATGAAAAATTCGTCCTAAATGCAATGATATTAGTATGGACATTATACAGACAAATATAAGAAATGATCTGAAAAATCGGAGAAGCGTTAAAGATATCAAACGTCAAAAAAACGCTCTGACTTAGACAAAAAAAAATGGTACGGTAAAATGTGCACACGTGCACAGAATGAACCAATATGAACAAACAGGCGAAAAGGGACCGCACACAATTACTACAAGATTATACTGCTGTGAAAGTCAACACCACACTGAATGAAAGAAACCCCCATTGAACATCAACAAAATACCAAAAAGAATATAGAAGAAGAAAGGGAATAAAAAAGACCCCCAAAAAAGGAAAAAGAAGGACTAAAGAAGAAAACAGAGGTAATGCACCTTTCCGTTTATGATAGTCAGTCACAATTCCCGATAAACGTAGTGTTATCTCACATATAACAAAACTACAATAGGTCTAACAAATTTAGTATTAAAACAGTTAAGGTTAAGTAACTGGAGCGCACCATCATTAATGAAAGAATTAGTTAGAGTTGAGGTTTACATACATAAATCGTCTAATTCATAAGGGTTATAATTACGGTATTGTCGCAAAGTCATTACGTATGACCTTCTTTGGTATTAACATTGATTTTTATAGGGTCTTTGCATCTTAACTAAACAAATTCTAAATTTCTAAAATCAGTATTGCATGGACACGGGTTATATATTCTAGTATATGCATGGAATCATTATGCTAAACTCCTCATGGGAAGGGCTCTGGCATGTCCGTTAACTGCTAGTAGTCTTTTGTAATTTCATGTTTATGTCCGTATATTTAGTTCTTTCAGTTTCATTTTCACAATTGACTCAGTCCTGTTGCTAACTGAATTTTACTGTTGATATGAGTGTTTTTTTATTTATCCCATTGGCTATAGGGGGAATGTTTGGGCCCAATAAAACTAGTTTAACACCACCGCAGCAGATTTGCGCTTGTCCTAAGTCAAGAAATTTATTAAGGCTTTGTGTGTCTTGTCTGTTTTCTAGTTAGTTTACTTCACGTCTATAGGGAGTCTAGGATGGTGTTTATTTCGCTGTACTTGGTTACTCTATATTAAGGGGCCATTGGGTGCGGGGTTTCCTCACCGTTCATTGAAGATCTTATGGTGGCTTTGAGTTGTAATTACTTTCCTTTAGGTTGTTGTCTCTTTGACACATTCCCCGTATCCCTTCTTTTTCTATAATGAAAGATAAAGATAAATTAAGTTAATATAAACTTATTTACGATGTTTTAGTTTTACTATTTGATTAGATATAAGCAATGTGAAGTCTACATATTAATTCAAGTTAAGATAACATAAGTTCAGATATGTAAAGTCAAAAATAAAAAAAAATCAAGATTCTAATTTAAATTCAAATTCAAATACTTATTGATAAATAATCCAACCAACACTCTTCCCATTTAATTCATATTTAAGTTTTGAAAATATGCACAAAGGATCGACTGATCCTACACAATTTTAGTACTAAAGGCCATTTGTATATTTTGTATAAGGGGCGGGGCACCAATACTAAAATAACAAATTTTAATGCAATGCAGAACAAATTAACTAAATTGTTATAACAAGTAAACTTAGTTCCTATGATACTATCGGGCTTCCGTAATATTTAATCTCGCTTACATGTACATGTATTAGGGGAAGAATAGAAATCATTAATGCTTTGGATATTTTTCTAGAAATATAGGAGCATGGCCATTTTGCCGTAAATTCTTTTCATATGTTCAAATTGTGTCAGTATTCTTGATAGGTGGTCAATAGTATGCATGCTTTCCTGAGATCAAATTGTATCTCATACTTGTATTATTTTTTTCGTTTTAAGCAGTAAATCAACTCTCAAATCAGCATTTTCTGTGAATGAATTAAAGTCATTTTAAAGTGTGTTTGTTAAAAAGTTGTTCTAGAAGGTTACAGAGCCCCAGCATTATTTTTTGGATAAGATTTATAAACACTTGCCCTTCGAAGTGACATTAAGTTTTTGTATGATCTAGAGATGCTTTTAAAATATATGTATATATTTTCAATAACGATTTTAAAAAAATGTCGAAATCTGTCAAAAATGCATTTAAAAGACAAGATAACTGACTAAAATTTGTTACTTAATTTATGAATATTCATAGCTGATACCCTTTACTATTTTTGATAAGATTATATAAAATTTCGAAAATGGTACGCTGAATGAAAAATATTTGATATTTAATTTCTCTTGATGCCATCTTTTTTAACAATCGACAGTTTTGTTAAGAAAAACACACACACACAAAAGGCCCCGCAAAAAAAATAAAAAAAAAGCAAGAACAACTAAACTTCATACCAAAATTACAATAAAGGTGGACTAAAAATGTTTCCAGTGGAGCGTGGATCGTAGCACATTTTTCACATTAAGCGCTACCGCGCTTCATTCAATATGTGCTAAGGTTAAGCTTTTATACTCCAATAAAACTACAAAAAATTGCATTCAATTCTTAAAAAATAACCATATGCAGATGATTAATTAATAGTAACTTCGTTAGATTTTAGATTTAAACATATTTATTTTGTTAAATAGAAAAACAAAGAGGATCGGACACAAATTTTACCAACTTATGAACTTCTCTCCCGAATACAATGTGTAACATTACATATAATTATTTATGTAAGCATGCGTATCAAGAATCTGACAAGAGAATCATATAAACAAATAGTACAGTAGACATTCATATCAATATATTAACGTGGTGTGTGTATTTTATTCACTTGTGCAATTAAGCAATGAGGAATCGATTGGAATCTTTGATATATTTGAATACGTGTTTGAATACAGTTATATTCTCTTCATAAGAAAGTATGGAATGGCCACTTGTTAATAAGGTGGTATTAATTTCGAGATGTTCTGGTAACCAGCCTAAATCAAATAAAAGTCTAGCACGAATTTCATCATAATTAGCACATTCGAGAAAGTAATGATGAACATCTTCACGCGGGGCTCCACATGAACAAGAAGAACAAGCAATAATGTTAACTTTACACGTCAAGTCAAAATTGAGAAAGGACGAAGAGTTTCTGAGTTGGGTAAGAATTATATTAAGTTTACGTGGGCCATAGGAAAAATAATTTGGAATACATTTCCTTCTCTGTTTACTATCCTGTCGTAGTACATTTTTGAACTTAGAAATTGCGTCAATATTACGGATATCCAGATCTAGTGCGTTCCATAACCGTACTGTTGATGGAATAAAAGAACTTTGAGTCAGAGAAAGTCTACAAAAAGGAACGATTAAATCATCTCCGTTTCGTAGTGGATAAGTAGTTGTACTTTGGATTTTGGGAGGTATTAATCTTTTTAGATATTGTGGACCATTGTCAGTAATTAAATTGTAAAATAATTGTAACTTTTTGTTATTCTGCCTTTCCCAGAACTTTTCCCAACCAAGTTCAGCATACAAATAATCTAATTTGCAGAAGATTGGCAGACCGGTAACGATTCGGGCGGCCTCTATTTGCAATTTTTCAAGTCTATCAAGATTGCCGATACCACAGTTAGCCCACACTCCACTCGCATACTCAAATAAGGGACGAATAAAAACTAAATATAACTTTTCTAGATTTTGTCTACTTAATTTGTATTTGAGTTTTCGTAAAACACATAGGTGTTTATTGACACTGGCAACAATACTGTCAATATGTGTGTACCATTTGCCATCTCCGCTAAATGTAACGCCTAAATGTTTATGACTCGATTTAAGCGGAATATTTTTACCATTAAAAAAAATTACAGTTATCAGGTATATCGACATTAGAAAATAACATTATTTCAGTTTTGTCAGGATTGAATGACATAAGCCAACGAGAAGACCAATTGGCAAGTTCATGTAGATCATGATCTATGACATTTTTTATAATATTTTGATCATTGCTAGAATATCCTAGAGACGTGTCGTCAGCAAATAATCTGTTCAAGGAAAGAAGATTATCGCCTATATCGTTAATATAAATTAAGAATAACAGCGGTCCTAGAACGGAGCCTTGAGGTACACCAGCAGATATTCTATCTAAACTAGATTTAGATTCTCTAATTACAACCCTTTGTTTTCTTTCTTGCAAGTAATTCTGAAACCAAAGTAACAAATTACCCCTTATCCCATAAGCATTCATTTTATAAATAAGTCCCTTGTGCCATACCTTATCGAATGCCTTTGAGAAGTCACAGTATACAAAACAACTAAACTCTTTCTTTTCTAAGGAATTGAGTATAGAATTATACATCTCTAATAGTTGATGTACAGTCGAATGTTTGGGTAGGAATCCCGACTGATATTCATATATAAGTTTGTTTTGTGATAGGTGATTAAAAACATATTTGTAAACAATTCTTTCCATAAGCTTACCTACACAGCTGATTAATGAAATTGGACGACAATTAGATGGCAAAGACGAATCTCCTTTTTTAAAGATCGGTGTAACATTAGCTACTTTCCAATCTGATGGATATTTACACTGTTGCAAAGATTTATTAAAAATAATTTTTAACGGAATTGCAATTTTTCAGGACAAATTTTCAACATTCTGTGACTAATTTTGTCTGGACCAGATGCCTTCTAAGGATCCAAAATTTCAATAATATCAACTATGTCCTTTTCAGAAATATTTAAATCGGTTATAAACTTGTTACATTTGGAGTCAAAATCTGGTAACACCATGTTTTCGTTTTCATGTTTCGAGATAGAACAAAAATATTTATTTAAAACTTCACATTTGCATACATCATCATATACAATAGCATCAAAATTTACATCATTACTTATATTGATAAGGGGCGGTAGCGAATTGTTTCCCTTTTCGGATTTAGTAACTTCGTTATTTTGTTATTTATACAAACATTTTAAAATTTGGAAGAATCTGTATTCTTTTTCGCTTCAAACACAAATAATGGGCCCATTTCTCTTAGTTTAGCATCCATTTTAGACGAAAAATTCAAAATAGTATTTGTACTGAAAAATTCTTTGAAATGTAAATTAAAACAAGGGAGGTAATTTAAAATAATATTTGACAAAGAAACCACTACGAAAATTTTAATTTTTTGAAATAATTATATAATAAGGTCCGTGACCCCCATTTTTCTTTTTTGGTTTTAGATAGTTAAATACAGGGGCTAGCAATATATATAATTAATCAAAATTCTCATGGATGTAACTTGAAGAACCTTTATAAGCTTATATTGCCCGTGACCCCGAATTTTTATTTGATTTTTTTGGGGGGTGCATTTTTGGAATTTGATTCTGCAACTATTGAAAAATTCTGATGGATTTTGCTTGGTCCCCTGAACCATCTTAAAACACTGTTTAGAAAAACAAGGAGTGTTCAATGTGACTCTAAATACCGAAAATCTTACCCCTACCCCAACAAAATTTAACTTAAAAATCTCCGAAATATGCATGTCTTATATGTATGTACAAAACTTTCCAATGTTTTACTTTTTTGCAAAAGATACGTTTGATATACCGTAATATGTAATTTTAACGCAAAAATATGGGTAAAATTGAATATTTAGGGTGATTTCAGCATTTCAGAATTTTTCTAAATTCAAAGTTGAATTGCTCAATAACTGCCCATTAACCACGCACATGATCTTATTTGTGATACATTGAAGTCTCTGTGTATTTTGGTGTTTGAAAATGATGTCATTGGACCTCTATACAATTTTAAAGCTTTTCTGACTGAATTAAATGAAATAAATTGTGTTGGGAAGGGGTAATAAAGATGCAATTTATGAGAGTGTAGTGAGTCTGAAATGTCAAAAGTATACTATCTTATAGCTTAGATATAGTGAAACGACATTTAATCAACCTTTTCAAGTAACATATCAAAGTCATGAAGTATTTACATCTCTAAAGCCCCTCTTTCACTACACCGTATAACTCAAACGAAAACCGAGCGTATCAAATAAATTATATCCGTTCGTCTCCGTTCGAATACGTTTGTCGTCCGTTCTTTATCTGCTGAACACGGTACAAGTACGGTTATGTCCTTTTTGTACGGTAAAAAAATTTGACTTGTTCAAAACTTCGAATCGACATGCATATGTATACCGCACAAAATTTCCGGTGAATGTATAGTAGGTTTACGTTTTATTTGGTTCTCAATCGTTGAATATACGTTATTCATTTGTTACTTGTCCGTCTTGCATCCGTTCATGTATAGTAGATTAAATTGGTGAAACACACATTTACCGAAGAGATAACGGATAAACCGTTCGTGTCCCGGACTTCCAGTGGTAACCAACCGGACGAGCAACGAATAAAAAGAATTTATAAAAATATATGTTGTAAAATGGCTAACATATTGTTAACATATTAACATCTTTTTAATGACCAAGGTTTTATTTTAAAATAGACTAAATAAATGGATCTTTGAATATTTCCAATTTTGACTAAGTTTTGTCATTCCTTTGCCCAATATTACTTTTAGTAAACAAATATCACTTAAAGTAGGTATCAAATGAAAGCCTATTATAAGTGCTTTACAACTATTACAAATACAAAAAATACCGATGTTGTATAAAAACAGCAAATTTCGTTATGCTGTACACGTGTTTCAAGGAGTAACCTGTCATCAGCAGCATGAATATCAAATAATATGGAAAGCCATAATCCAAAAGTTGTCAGAAAAGAAGTATTCATTACCAAAAAAATCGAAATAGGAAGCCAAATCCAGTACCAAGGACATCTACCGAGTGGCATACACGGATGGAATCCTCAGTATTTTTAGTGGTTAGAATTTTGATAAAACAGTAAATTTCTATAGTGGCCATTCTTATGTAATATAAACATCATACATCAATTAAACTTACCTCTATCCGAACAAATTTACTGCAAAATTGTCAATTTTTTGTCTATGTTAGCATAAAAATAACCAGAACACGCAAAGTGTGTGTTGTATATGACAATGTTTCATAAATCATACCATGATTTCGTATTTTAACAGCCATTTGTTGATTTAAACTCAATATTTTGCCTAAAATTGATGAAAAATGGGAATTTTTAACATTTCAGATTTGCCCAAATTTCACTGTTAAATCGTTATGTATGCCAAATCTGTAGGATATATCTGCAGATATGCCAATACATTGTTCTAAGCGATACATTAGTTGTCTGAAAACATTGCTTAGAAAAACAAGAAGTGTTTGATGTGACTTAAAATACCAAAAAATCATACCCCTACCCCAACAAATTTTCCTTACAATTGTCAATTTTTTGTCTAACATCGCATAAAAATAACTAGAACACGCAAAATGTGTGTTATATATGACAATGTTGCATGAATTACATCATGATTAAGTATTTTAACTGCCATTTTGTGACGTTAACTCAATATTTGGCCCAAATTGATGAAAAATGGGAATTTTCAACATTTCAGATTTCCCCAAAGTTCATTGTTGAATCATAATATATGTCGAATCTGGAGGATTCATTAGTTGTCTTAAAACACTGTTTAGAAAAACAAGGAGTGTTTAATATAACTTTAAATACCGAAAAACTTACCCCTACCCCAACAAATTTTCCCTATGATAGTCATTTTTTTTACTATATTCGCATGAAAATAACCAAAACATACAAAATCTGCATTGAATATAACTATGTTGCATAATTTTTATCAAGATTTGTCAATTTAATTCCCACTTGTCAGCTTTAACTCAATATTTTTTACAGAACAACGGCAGTAGAATACCGAAGGAACAAAGCACAAGATTACATAAATCAAAGTCCAGAGACAAGGCAAAATCAAGAACACCAGAAGACGGAAGACAAGACACTACATGCCCACAAAACACACCACCAATACATATACAACACAAAAAACTAAAGTACTAACAGTGTGAACTCTATAAAAAAAAAAAACAGAATAACATCAGGTGCTCCGGAAGGGTAAGCATGTCCTGCTCTGTATATAACACCCGTCACACTGTCAGTGGGTCAATCCAGGATAAAGTCAAAACCGGTAATGTCAAATCCGGGAAGACGTGAATCTAGCTGAAAATAGAAAAAAGAAGGGAAACGGGGAATGTGTCAAAGAGACAACGATCCAAAGGGAAGTAATAATAACTCAAGGCCACCATAAGATCTTCAATGAACGGCGAGAAAACCCCACACCAAACGGCAGGTCGGAGTCGGCCCCTGAATAAAGAGTAATCAAGTTCAGCGAAATAAACATCATCCTAGAAAAAAGACAAGGCACACAAAGGCTTAATAAATTTCCTGACTTAGAACAGGCGCAAACCTGTTGCGGCGGGGTTAAACTAGTTTTATTGGGCCCAAACCTTCCTCCAAAGCCAATGTGATAAATAAAAAACAATCGTAACAAAAGTAAAATTCAGTTAACAACATGACTGATTCAATTGTGAAAGGGGGAGTAATAACAACTCAAAGCCAGCATATGCTGGCGCTAATGGAACATCGCCATCCAGAAATGGATAATTAACGGTGGGAAAAGAAAAATCGTCCCTTTTATCATAAATTTTAGTATCTAATTTACCATTCGTTATGTCAAAATTGATATCTAAGAACGGACAATGATGATTATTAGAATTGGCTTTAATTCTATCAAAAGAACTTAATGCTAGCTGGCATGATGTCTTTAGAATTTTTTCAAAAGTAAAGAAAACAATGTTTTAATGGATAATCCAAACGAGGTTTTTTTATTTTGGCTTAACCCAAATGTAAAAAATACATGGAAAAATGGTAATAAAACATACATTTTGTGAAAATGGAGTGTTTTTTTTTCATGAATGATAAATGTCAGAAAATAAAACAGTTTATACTTTTGAGGAATTCAAAGATTAATATAATTTAAAAGTAACATTTATTTACGGATTGATAAGCTGGAGGAGACTTGTACACGGGAAAGAAAAGTTGAGTACATATATACTATGGAAGATAAAATTATAGATATATTGAAATGTGACCCTAAACTATGTAAATATTTTTATAATTTATTTTTTGAACAATGAACAGCAGAAATGGGAATATGAATTAAATATAGAAATTGAAGATTGAGGACAAATATACACCACATCTCTCTTGATTTCAAGGGACTTTGTTCTTAAAAATGTGATTTCAAACTTTCATACAATTTTGGAATGTATCTCTTATTTGGAAAAATGCAAACTAAAGGAAACAGAACTTTGTGCATTCTGTTCAGAAACTAAGGGAAAATTTTAAAATATTTTTTGGAACGTTCATTGCACACAATTCGGCAAACGAATACCGAAGCAAGAACGAGGAAAGGGGAAATTCTAAAATCATAAATCTAAATCACGGCAATTCACAGCAACACGAATTGAGACAGTATGACAAAGACAAAACAAATAAACAAAAATGAACAAGAACGATACAAAACTAAAGCACTAGCAGTGTGAACCCCTATAAAACTGAGGTATCATCAGGTGCTCCGGAAGGGTAAGCATGATCTGCTCCACGCGTGGCACCCGTCACACTGCCAGTGAAAAGTCCGGTTTTGTCACAGTCGGTGTAAGTCAGTCCGGTAACAAACTCCGGATCTACCCAAAGATATCTGTTATCATTTGTGAAACAGAAACATTGTAATGGTCTGTCAAATCGTGGTGACGACCGTAAAACTTCTGTAGTGACAATTGCAACAGTGACTGAACATACCCTTGATGTATAAGTTTTTGAGACAGTAATTTCGCTCTGTTGACAAAATCGCTGTACAAACTACAGGCACGGCAATAGGGAATGAGTTGTGAAATGTACACGCCATATGCCGGAGAAGTGGAAATATTACTGCTCAAATACGGGAAGTTCACTATTGGAAAGTCGAAATCATCACGCTTGTCGTAAAGTTTTGTTTTCAGACTCCAGACTTGTCAATGTAGAGGTATAGGTCAAGGTATGATGCTGATGATGGTGTATCAGTGGTCTCTTTAATTTCGAGTTCATTTGGGTATATAAGATGAAGGTTATTCTTAAATTGAGGATTGTTCAATGAAAGAACATCATCTATATAACGGAAACGGAAATTAAAGGATTTGGCTAGCTTATTATCTATTTTCTGAACTAGCCCTTGTATGAACCTGGCTTCATACGAATAAAGAAACAAATCTGCTAAAAGTGGCGCACAATTAGTCCCCATAGGTATTCCTATTGTCTGCTGGAAAACATGCCCTCCAAATTTTACAAATATGTTATCAATCAATCAATCAATGTTAACAAATTACTCCCAGATATTTGATACTATTAATCATACTTAAATTATTCTGAAATATTTTAATATTTAATTTATAAATGAGATGCGATGGAAAAACAGTTTATTAAGGGGAATCGAAATATCATATTGACATGGGATAAATTCTGCACTGTACTTATCCCCTTCAAAGAAATATAGAAAATAAATAGAAAATGGTCATTTTGGAGGCGGTAGTTGTATAAAAGTATTCGATTGATTATAAAAATGAGATATAGATGTGTATTTATATATACACTTTTATTATGATATTTTATACTTTATATGTTTCTTTAGTATTGTAATTTAACATGTTTACTTGAAAAATTTACTAATTAAAAAAAAAAGAAAAAAGGAAAAAAAAACTTTTGAAAATAAACATACACTTGTGCAGATGAATGCAACACTTGCAGATAGCGCGAAAATAATTATTTAAAATATATCATGATAAGTTCAGCATTGCTTAATTTACAGATTTTTAATGCTTAAAAATTTTGTTCTTTAAAAAATTGTTTGACAAAACTTCAAACTTATAAGTTTATATACAATTTATTCTCTTGGTATTTGCGGAACATACTTTGCCACGTTAGTGCATATACTAACCACGATCGTGTCAATATGGGACTTCCGAGTTTTGCTTGTCATCGAGAAGGTTCTTTTGTTATACAAAAAAATCAAAAGTGGGAACATATAATTATTACTGTTGTAATGAACACTTAATTATACTGTTGTAATGTTGGAAAACTTATAAGTACATCTCAAGTAGAAATGTTGTAGGAAGGTATATATGCATTCAGTACGTTAGAAATAAAGTCATTCCGATTTACTGGTATTTGATGCACTCATTTATGCATTCAATTACACAAGAGTTTCTATCTCGAACGTCCCGTTTCAACATATCTTAAGATTTGTCCTTAGACATATCCTAGAACGAAATTAAAACTTTCTTTGCGCATCTAAGCTCTCATATGACCATCTTAATTTTAAATGGTCTTAAGACAGATGAAACAGTTTTATATTTGAAAATGAAATTTTACAGGCATCTTATTGCCATGAAAAGGTATGAACTGGCTTAGGACTAATATTTTATCATAATATTGTCTTTTTCTGAACCGTCTTTGAGGTGAAAAAAATCTTTGTCGGTTTCATTGCATTTTATTAGACTAGCATGTAAATGTCGTGTTTGGTCCCCCATACTTTGATCACTCATGTGATTTCTCGTTCACCTTACAGGTAAGATCTTGTAGTCTTTTACAAAATCACCCGAAATAACATTTTACACCCTCCTTTTAATTTCTTTTTGAATTTTTAGTGTTTCATTTTGATCAAAATACTTCAATAATTGAAAATATTTAACAGTCCTGCTGAAGTATGTCTACACCGATTTATTTCCTTGTCTTAATATAAAGACAAACGCGAATCGTGTTGTCAGGTTTTGTTTATATGGACCACCGAATTTACACTAATTTGTGTACACATGTGACTTTTTGTTTGAAAATTGAGACTGAGTTCAACAAATTGATAGTTATAAAGATATACTAAGGAAAAAAGAAACTGTGCACTGATTCCAAACGTCATAAAATTTGAAAAGAATATTTTATAAAAAAAACCCTGTGATATTCAAACTTAAGGTAGTTCGATCCTAATAAAAATTTCAGACAGAATTTTTTTCTTTTAAGATATTTTGTAGGTCTTAACCTATGTATTCAAAAAATAAAATAAAAATGATATGTCACCGATCATCTTTTCCTGTTATCTGGCTTTGAAAATCAGGCCAAATTCAGTATTTTTCAGCAATATTTACAAAGAATATATAGGGAACTGTGATAACATGCTTATTGTTTATCTGTCATATAAAATAAATATCAGACAGATTTTTTTTATTTTTTGATATTTCAGAGATAAACCCTTAAGCTATCTGTTGCGCTGAAAAAATCTATATGTCACCGTTCGATTAAGAGAGATATTTAATATAGTTTTCGAAATAGACAATATTTACGGGAAAAGGGAGCTAATTCGCGGGAAAGTGTATGCCAATCTATTATGACGTCACAGTGAATAGGCCAATACAGGAATATTCCGGTTTGAAAATCAAGTCAATTCCTTATCCGACTCGTGTTTCACAAATGCGCCAATCGAATGCGCCGTGTATTAGTGTCGAACTACCTTAAAGGCATATTCTCTACAACAAAATAATCCCTAAATTTTTTGCCGCTGACATGACATTGAATTGACTAATCAAAACACTTATTGCCGAAAATTAGAATAATAAAATCAGTAGCTAGTATAACAAGCAGTTTTATCGATGTGTTTGATAATTAATTTACCAACGAATGAAGTTAACGTTCAAATACACAAGCGATCGTCTTATCAAACATATTGCAGGCAACTCTAAACCCACTTCCGGTAGAGCAACAGACAGATTCAGTCAATGCAAATTTCAGCCTTTTTAGTGCCATGAATCTGCATTTGATGAAAATTCAACAGAGACATTTCAGGAAGCCGGTTATTGGGATGTTCACTTTATGTGTTTATGACCGGAAATGGGATTTTTCATGGTTTCAAAAGTGATGAAATTGTTGAAAATGCGTCCATTAGGACTGTTTCTTGTCTACATGCAGCAAAAACGTTTGCCGAGTTCATTTTCCATGTATGTGAACCAACTCTCCAAATGCGGAAATTCGGACCATTTGTCAACACTCTTGTTCGTCAGACAAAATGTTCTTTATGGGAAAAAGGTGTTTTCTGACAAGTCACAGGTCAGAACAATCCGATTACACTGAAACAAAATGTTGGGAGCATTTGACCTTGACACTTAGAAAAAATGCGAAAATATGGAGATCTGTCTAACGCCTCAATACAAATCAAGAAACAAAACCAATATTGCTGTGAATTTGTTCAAGAATGACTATACAAAATATCGTATTAATACTAATTTAAAATATATTGCTTTTTCACCATTGCACAGCTTCTTTTTTTCCGTTGGTATGCAAGTGTTAAAAAAAATTCGGGAACTGAATTCCCTTGAATTATCATAGGTTTAACCTAATCAATGTTTATCATTAAAGAATGTGCAATATAACTCCAATTTAATAAAATCTTCTCAGAATGTTCGAAAAGATGTATAAAAATGAAATTGTGAAAAAAGTTAGAGGTCACTGGGTAAAAACTTCATCACTGTCCGTCTTAGATCTTAACCATTATTGATTTGTAAAGCATGTAAAGTGAATTATTAGCTAGGCTATGGAATAGCCTAGCTATATAGATAGTTCTTTGGGTAAAGTGAGGAGTACGCTTGCGCAGTGAGGAGAACGCATGCACAGAAGACTATTGACCAATAGGAATTTTAGATTCTCGAAAATCAAAATGGCGTCAAGTTTCGTCCTGATAAAAAGGGGCGGGGTTTAATTTTCCTGTTACCTTGTGGAAGTTGAAAAGTATTATAAACATTTACTATAGGTGGTACTGGGAACAGGTTTGTAGAGGATGATGGGATTGGTATTGCAATATCGCTTAGCCAGATTTATAAATATAGATATGATAAAAAGAATAAAAACAGTAATGTATAAATTTAAAACCAGAAGTTAATAAATAAAGATGAGGTAATGTGCAATAACCAATAATATACAAATACTATAAAAGACTTTTTAATTCCGTTAAACAAAGCGTGATTGTAGTTTGGGGAGATACTTAGGCAATGGAGAACGAAAGGTGGAAAGAGATAGAAATGCGTTTTTGCGGAAGAATAAAGAGCTACCGGTGTTAATTTGTGTGTGCTGATGAGAGGTTTGATCGAATCAGTGACTGTTTTATCACATGCGCAGACCAATAGAAGAAATTACAAGAAAGTACCGAGAAAGGCTTATTCAAGTATTGATTTGAGTATACAAATACATCATTTGATTGCCACCACACCCTTGGCAATCAAACACGCAATTTTCTATCCAAGGCTATTCCATAGCCTAGCGTATCGTTTTTATTTCATAAAAACCATTATCCGATTTGTATCATCCACTTATGTTTATAAAGTCCCCTCGTGTTTTCTAGTTCATTTTAAGCTCAGTTTGTCTAAATCGATCAGTGGTTGTAGTCGGGTAAATTTATCGACTAATTTTGAATTTTAATGCACCCATGTGACATGCAGGCAAATTGCATATCAAAAGAAAGCTGATGACTTATACTATAAGATTATACCGGTCGTAAAAGCGAAATGTGGTACATTCTCTCAAAAACTGGGGTCAAAGGTCAAATTTCATTTTTTCAGTTTTTGCTTCTTTGGGACATAAATCGCTCAGTGGGAAAAAATTTGGAAGTAAAATGTGACAAAAATGTTAAACTTCACAAGAGGAAAGTGTGAGCCGATGTTAAAATGATAACAAATTTTACTCTGTGGGTGATGACGTCATTTCCTAGCATATTTTGTGAGCAAGTGGGTATTTTATACAATCCAACGGTTGACGTCATTATTCTTTGAATTATTTAACGGAAATACATTTTTAGCATTAAAATATCAAAGAATGCTTTATGTACAAAATTTGTGAAAAGAAATCAAGCAAAGAAATGACATGTATCGAACTAGATAATAAGATGAAAGATGGACACATTCTACAGAAATAATGAAAAGGCTAAACGGACAGACAAAATACAAAAAATCAGGCTTCCTGGTAGTGGATTAAGTCTATCAACCACGCCAATGATGACATGTTTTTCTTTTAAGTATTTATTGATTTTTATTTTTTTTTGGGGGGAGGAATAAATGGGGGGGGGGGGTATATTTACGGCGTTGAGCCAAGATACCCTATCATGTCTACGTGTTTAAACTGTTGTCAAGCTCTATTCATAACGTTATAATTAAATTTCACCGTGCTAAATGTTAACATATATTAACATCTATAATTTTCAATATCAGCTGACTCTTGTTGCATCAAACTGCTCGAACAAATTTCCGTGATTTGCCTAGCAAGGGGAACAAGTCGATGCAAATCATGCTTTTCTCGTAACAAATGAAGGAACGACTGTTAAAAGATGTACATTTAGTCTGATGACACCATTCCTGTACAAACAACTTGTTCAAGACCGTTGCTTCCTTTTCGCCAACCGAAATCCAAGGGCGATGCTAAAGGAGGTTGAGCTAGATCGGATGTTATGCAAAATTTTGATTTTAAGCTAGACCTGAGGGCATGCTCTTCGCTTTAGCCAAGGGTTACAATTCCCAATGTCAGTGAAGATGGAGGGTTGTTGTTGAAATCACGGTTTACTCGGTGGCCTATTGGGTGTTCTTAGTTTGACATATAATTGTGTGTTAAGATCCCCTTAGCATAACATGAGGTAAATATTACCCTTGTGCGATCTTTGTATTTGTATCACAAGCAGCTACACTTATAAGATATCGTCTTATTCATAGTAAGAGGCACAAAGACAATGATTGTGCAGTATCTGTATCAAGTTTCTCGAATCATAGATGTATGATAGATTTGTAAAGCAAGTCCCGAATGAAAAATTAAAATAAGTATTAAGGGACTGACCATTTAACTTGAAAGGGTTTTTTTTCAAAAAAAATATTTTGGACTTGATTTTATGTGAAAAAAATATTTTGGCTGCCAAAATGATGAAAAAAAAATTTCTGATGGAGGGTTTCTGCCCCAAAAAATATTAATTTTGAAAAAAATTATATTTTGTTGACACACGTGAAAAAAATAAATAAATGTTTTCGCGCGAAGCGCGAAAAAAATTTTCTGTCCAGAAAAAAACATAACCCCCCCTTCAGGTTAAATGGTCGGTCCTAACAGAAACAGTACATTCTGCTATTGATAAAAATTTACGGAGCATTTCAAGGAACAGAAGTACTCAAAAACAGAATCGTCAAGAAGCCACAACAAAAAACACTGTCGGATTGGGGCATATTTGATGTAGAATGAGATGAATTTGTTACTTGATCAGGAATAGGATATTCAGTTTCTCATATAACTGTTTAAATAATCTGCATGATAATGCATGCAGAATATTCGCGTTTAACATTATTGAATCTACACCAGGAACCAAACACACCTCCGCCTTTATACCTGTTGCAGAAACAAAACCTTCTAAAAGTGAAATCGTACTACTGAAAACTAAATAATCGATGAAGGGATATTACAATGTAAGTAAATGTACGTTAGACAAAATCTCTACAAATACATGGTAAAACCAAGCAATGGAACAACGATTTTGTTGTTCTTCTTCATCTTGAAGTGACCACGAGGTCTTCAACAATGAGCATTGCTCATACCTGACAGTAAGTTCAAGATGGCCCCTAACACCGGGTTGAGCGAAATTCTTTGCTAATTGTCGAACAAGGCTACATCAATCTTTTTTCATGTCATGGTTTGAAATGCCAACTGAATAGTTATTGTATCACAGAGGTTTTTCCAAATTTTTGTTGCAGTGGGTATATGTTGTGTGGCTATCTTTTTAAATAGCTGGGAGATATTTAGTTTTTTTTTTCAAGTGACTGTGCTAATGTGAACACTTTTTCGTGAATGAACAAATCATCTCTTAATAAATAAAATATGAAAGAGTCTGAAGCGAAATATCGTGTTCAGACGCTAAAACTTCATCATTGTTATCCTTTATATGTTTCAATAAATAGTTGGTCAAACAAGCAGCATAATATAATAAGTTTTGTGAGAAAACCTTTACTATTCATTGCAATGCATTTTTGATAAGATTTGTAAGCCTTAAATTTACAAAAGATACAAGCAGACCAATCTATTCTTGGAGATTTGAACTTGTCAGGACTTGGCTATTTGACTTACGGGGTAGTGTCTGAACCATTTAATTGTCTTAGCAAAAGAAAAAAGAGGCAACTGAAACCGTTGTTTACTTGTAAAATAATTGCTGGTTGAATTACACAGTTGTTCTGACGTGGAATTCTGGCATATAATACAACATTGTCGTTTTATAGAGGGTATTTCCCTTTTGAAGATGGGACTGTTACTTTAACAGGATTTGGTAGTTCAGATATACCTTGTGATCAATATAACAAATAATATATACAAAGTTTATTTCTATCAAAAAAAACAAAAAAAATCTTTTCATGAGCACCATTCGATACTTTATAATGAGCGCATTCTTAGAAAAGAGCAAATCTCGTTATCAATGCACGAAATAATATAATCAGATCGTGTATATTTTCAGGTAAATGTGCAAGTGAATATTGGTAAGGGATACGTAGTTTATTCCGTCATGTTCATAGTTTCAGATAAAAACGATAATTTACCGTTAACAAGACTCTTAAGTGTTGCTTTTTCTTTAGAAATTGATGCATATTGTTAATATTATATAATACAAAAAGAAAATTCATATAATAAGTAATGCCCTCACAAAAAAGTAAAACAATAAAAGTCCGTGCTCTTAAAATGAGCAGAAAACTTCTAAAAATCGACATTTTTTCGTAGATGAAATACAATAAATTAAAAAAACTTTAAGGCCGTTATGTTGTATAGCTTTAACTTTAAAAATGAAATATAGATCAACTCACATAAAAGTTCATTTACAACAGTTCTAATCGATTCCCCCGCAGTACCGTATATATCAGTTTTCACCAAATGTCAAATTACAGAAAAACGTACCATACGATTTCGTTACGACTGCCTAAAACTGATAATATAATCATTTGACTTTCATTTAAAACAAGAATTACCTGCATGTCAGGTGGGTGCATTAAAGTCGAAAACTAAGCGTCTTTTTCATTAATTGCTACCCTACTATTGGGCAATTAAACATGGTTGTAACGGTTTATATTTTCCAACATGAAATAATTAAGTTCCAAAGGAACACATTTCATAGCTTGCCCGGTTAAAGAAAGTATTTACCACTCACTTTGCGTAATAAACCCCAGACGGAATAAATCTCATAGATATTTCAATAACATTTCTTCCATTTGGATCAATTTTCATACGACATTATTTTGGCTTGCAAAATTTCATTTCAGGTTATTGATAATTCTGACCAAGTCAGTATATGGAGTATATGAATAGGCAAAAAGCAAGTGGTATGTAAATAGACCATATCCGAGCTCTAGTATCAGGATTTACCAGACCACGTCACAGTATAGAAAACGTTACGTCATAATGCCTAAAACGGTGAAACTATGTTGTTGAAGTACATTCTTGGTCACATGGGGCGGACACGTCTGTGACGTAGGGTGGACAAACAACAGATGGTGAATCTAAATACCAGAACTCGGATAAGGTCTATTCGACTCCAACGTGACGTGCCTTTTATTATTATTACTATTTTTTTTATAAACTGAGGCTGTATCTGTCTGATTGGTTATCACGGAATGTTTACGGTCATTATTTTCACAAGCCCTTAAATCAAAAGAAGGTATAGATACTGAGTAAATGTAAATCAGACGATAAATTATCATTACACACATAAGTAAATATATATGTATGCGGAGAATTTGATGACGCACGTCCGGACGTTCTGATATTAATTTTTGCGTATTGGTCCATATTTTGGCAATCTTTTTAAAATGTTTTACGATACAAATCAAGCAAATACATCATGATATTTATTTCCTTGAACTTGATTACTCTTTATTTAGGAGCCAACTCCGATCTGCCGTTGGGTGTGGGGTTTCCCCATCGTCCATTGAAGATCTTATGGTGACTTTGAGTTGTTATTACTTCCCTTTGGGTCTTTGTCTCTTTTGCACGTTCCCCGTTTCCCCTTTTTTTCATGATAAGTGCTACAAGATTCAGTACAAATCGAGGAAACGCTTGAGTGAGTGTTTTTAAATTTAGCGTTTATGTTTTTTTTTCTTTCTTTCAATTTGAAGGTAGTCTTAATGTTTTTTTAATTCTCGTCATAAAATACCATTTTTATTTTGTATTTTAAAGGTCCATAATGGCGACACAGAGTAATTGTGATCCTTGTTCAGAGGACAGCAAATATTTACCAGCAATGCGCTATTGTACCGATTGTGAACAAAAACTGTGTAAAGAATGTGTGGAATACCATTCCCGTTTTCAAGCTTTGAAATTACACCATTTGATTGACCTAGCATCCACGGGGAACAAAATACCACAGTCGATAAAGAAATATTGCGATGTCCATTACGATATTTTACTGGATTTTTATTGCACACAACACGACATTCCATGTTGTAGAGGATGTATTGCAATTAACCACAGAGTATGCGACAAAGTCATTCCGTTAGATCTAGCGTCCAAGAATGTGCATAATTCTGCTTTGCTTTCTGACACGATTGAAGATTTGAGTTATTTAACTGAGACCATTAACAAGTTACTTGAAAACCGTGATGCTAATTTGAAATCCTTAGCAGAAACAAAATTATCAATCAAACAAAAAATTGGTACGGTAAAATTACGACTTCTTAAAAAAATCGATGACCTGGAGAAAAATTTGATTACACAATTATCCATACTTGAAGAGAAAAATGAATCAAAAATTAAAAATCAAAAAGATGAGATCTCAAAATTAGAAACTCGTTTGATAAAGAACACACAAGAACTTGATTTTTTAAAGGAACATGGTTCAAATATACACCTGTATTTAGCTTTGCGTCAAATTGTTAGCGATAACAAAATAATAGAAACAGACATTCAACGATTTTTGTCTTCTGTCGAAGAAACTGGTGTCATGTTTAATGAAGTCGCTGGACTTAGCATGCAAACTATGGGATCCATCAAAGAGATCACTAAACCATGCGCTGTTCAATACAAACCACGGAGGTCATCACACGCTCAAATAAGACAAGATGTGGTAAAGTCATTTTCAGTGTTTAAACATATCGGAGATTTGAATTTGAAGTCTGGTGAAGAGTACAATATTACAGATATAGCAGTTAATCCTGATATTAAATTATTTATTACTAATTTCCAACGTGACTATCCAAAAGTATATATATACAGAGACTCCAAGGACTATGAAAATGAAATACTGTGTTCCAGTAGACCCTATGGTATTGCCATTATACCTGGCACAGAAAAAGCAGTCGTTTCTTTGCCCGTCAAAAAGTCAATAGAATTCATCAATACAACAAATCTTTCCAAAGGAAACAAAGTACAAGTAGGATTTTGGTGCCATGGTATCACTGCTACAACGGACTACATTCTCGCCGGTGGTAAAGGAGTCGTACTCGTATTAGACAGACATGGATCAAAGATAACAGAAGTAACAGTAGGTGAATCTAATATTTACTCTTTACATTACGATGAAAGAAACGACCGACTTCTGTGTAGATCCGATTGTGAAATGTTTTGTGTGACATTTCATGGAAAACCTGTATATCAGTACGAAGTATTGGGTCACTCAGGAGTAGCAGTGGATCAACAAGGTCATGTGTACCTAAGTCACCAACCAAACAAAATACATCGATTATCGTCTGATGGAAAATTCCGTGATGTTGTACTGACCAAAGATGATGGTATAAATATTCCTTATGCTCTATCATTTAACAACAATTTCACTAAACTCTTCGTTGTAAATAAAAATAACAAATCCGTGTCCGTTTTCAGTTGTATCTGACTGCATGTTGGGCATGAGAAATGGGTACAATAATTCACATACATTTAATCACATGACCTTCTGCTTGTGACTTACTTTGCAAACTGTAAAAACTGACTGTCATTTTACTGTAACAATTAATTTTTTGTGTATATACTCAGATAAAAAAGTATAACGGATACAAATAAATGTAATTGATTGACAACTGTCCATTAATCAAAATGTGTAGAAAATGATGGTTAAATTGTAAAAGAATATCGGCCTTATTTTGTACGCCTGACTTTTTTCTGCGAAAGGTTTTGGATACTGAATAAAGGTAAGGCAAACAAACACACTTTACCTTATTTTTCTGCATTTCTCTTGGTGTAGATAAAGTAGAAAAACATTTTTGTTTAGCTATGTAAGCAATTTCGCACTGATCCGATGTTTGTTCGAGTCGAATATATGAATTTTAGAGATTTTATTTGATAGTGTTCATAATTGTGTATACTGTTAGCCTTCCTATTAGTTCATTTTGAATTTTTATGCCCTCGCGACAAAAATTCTTGAGCATATTGTTTTACCTTCGTCTATCTTCCGTCCGTCCGTTTGTCTGCAGGGGGTACATTGTTATTCCGGACTTTTTCTCGTACAGTTTTCATGGAAGGAACTTTTAATCTTACAGATCATTTGCACATATGTTGAAGATGTGGCTTTTGGTATTGATTTTGATTTTCCCGAAATAAAGACGTTGTCGAAATTAGGCGACCACGAGCGCCGTAAACACAAGATATTTTATTGAATCCTTACGGCGAACCCAATCTTGCAGACACAATTAAGTTATGTAGAAACACTTTATTTGGTCCAAAGGTAACTTACGGGGAACCTTATCTAGAAGACACAAAATTATGTGACTTTGATATCAATTTCACGGTCCAGTGCCCATTTTTCTAAAGTCTCTTTCTCAGAAACTATATGAGATATGCCACTGCTATTTGGTATATAGCTTTGTCTTTATAATAATACATGTCAGTCTGCCATATGGCTTTTGACCTTGACCTCAACTTCATGAGTATATGGTTAAGTTTTTGTCTCGCCTGCGTGCAAGTATGATTTTTACTTACAGGTTATTTTAAAAATCATTTGATGTAGGAACATCATATTTGGTCCAGTAGTAGCGCTAATCCAGTGCTACATAACGGAAAAATAAAATCATGTGACCTTGTCCTCATTTGCACGGTCCGATGATCACGTTAAGTTTCTCTGTTTAAGTTTATTTCTCATCTACTATGGTCCTCACATGTTTGCTTTAGCCTGTTTCTCAATAACTATAAATGATAAGTCAATGATTGTTGGTACATAGCTTTAGCTTGCTTAATACATAAATAAATGTCAATCTGCCATACGGCTGTTGAACTGGACTTCAATTTCAGGGTCAAGCGCTCAAGTGTGTGTGTTTTTTTTTTTTTTTTTTTTTTGCTTAAGGTTTATGAGGACAGCTGTCACGTGATCAAACCAGAAAAATGGCGGGAAAAAATTAAAAATACTCAGAATGGAATGAAATTTGACAGGAAGGTTACTTAGGATGTATAGAAACGATTTTTGGTATTAAAAATATCAAAATGGTGACCGTTGCTAGGAAACAGAAAATGGCAGGACATTTTCAAATTGCCCCAAATTGAATGAAATTTAACAGGAAGGTTACTTAGCATGTGTATAAACGAGTTTCGGTCTTAAAAATATCAAAATGGCGACCGTTGCAATGGAAACAGAAAAATGGCGGGAAAAAATTCAAATTGCTCCGAATGGGATGAAAAGGGGAGATTATCCTGAAATAAGTTGAGAAAAAGGAAAATAATAATAAAATAACACAGTTAAAGAGAAAATAACTGTTAAAATTAAATAAAATACGAAGATAGTTGTGAAAAGTAAATAATGCTCACAAATGAAAAAGTGGAAATAATGATAGAATAAAACACGATAATTGCGGGAGAGGAAAATCACCCTAGAACAACAAAAGCTATCACCCCTTTCAAAACAATTAACGCAGATGTGATAGAAATACTCCCAGAACAAGCCACTGCTTAATTCCATTTTATGAAGATCACTCCCGAGAATTTCGTAACAAGAAAATATGAGAAATATCAACTCCTTCATATATTCCACATCATCCAAAATATTCCTATATTTAACATATTTGGCCATTCCCGGTCGAAATTGCGGCCAACAGGAAATACACACTACTTCCAGTTCCGCATTCTCGCTTCATTATCTCTCTATAGGACTTCTGTGTCGACATAATATACAATATATCACAAAATTAGAATTTATAAATGACAACATTTTTGCATTTATGTTTGACAGTAGGCAAGAAAGTATCCACTTCCGGTTTGGCATGTGAAAACTACCACTTTCTATTCTATAAGGACCATATGCATTAATTGAAAATGTGCCTTTTGGTATTGATTTTGATTTTACTTCATTTTTACGAAAAACATACATCAGGTACATTATTGAAATTAGTCGTTTTTTATTGTGATTCTGCTATAGAAAGTACACAGTTTGTCCGGTCAAGACTTTCTACACATTTTACGGTAGGAATTTTTTATATTGCAGATCAAGTGAACAAATATTGAAATTCTGCCTGTTGGTGTTGATTTTGATTTTGGAGCATTTTTTTCAACCTTTCATTATTGATTTATTTTACTTAATTATTACATAACGTGTACACCGTTTGTCTTGCCAAGACCCCCTCCACTTTTAATGGTAAGATGCTTTTATATAGAAGATCATTTGCACATATATTGCAGATGTGCCTTTGGGCATTGATTTTGATTTTGGTGCATTTTTATGAAAAACATACATTGGTGAACTTGGTCATTTTTGCGATTTTGACATAGAGGGTGCAAAGTCGTAATATATTTTGCAGGGGCATCATATGTGTCTTACAGATACAAACATCATCACTAAGAAACCACACTTAGATCTAAGCCTCGCGCTGAAACATCCTCTAGTTTATTAATTGAGCTTTGATCTGTAAATCAGTTCAAATTTAAGACGTCTAAGAATATCTCGGCACAGTTATCTTCTTTGGAGATACATACCTTGGTCAAATCAGCAATGGCATGAATTAAAATTATGTTCCATGACATTTAAAATCTGTCAAAACTGTACAGAATTATGGTGTGTTATCAGGGTTTTAAATTTTCAAAACATTTGTCATCCAAAATCAAATTGCACAAAATAGTTTTGATCACTTCAAGTAATATGACATCTTAAAGACGAGGAAGTAAAAGTAGTAGGTAAATAAAAAAAGGCTTCTATTTAAAGTTTTTTGTGTTCCTGTACCAGTTGTTACAAATTTAAATTAGAAATGATAATGTAAATAATGTAAAGTAAAAAATATAAGTGATAACGCCTTGAAAGAATTTATGCATGATAGTAAAAAAATTGATCAAAGGTCCCATTCCATCTTTGTTGCATAACAGGATGTTTGAATACACATCTAACAAAAACAGTATCCAATCAAGTTATAGTAAACAAACAAAATAATGTCGAATATGAATTAAAAAAAATACAGGACATTAATGAGAAATTTTTTTGCAATTTCCACCTTTAAATACGACACACATAATGCAAAAAATATTTTATGTTGTTTGTTCCGCATTCTGAAGTTACTATGAAGCTGAATCAGGCCAGTAACCTAATGAAAGACCAAGGCCAGACTCCCGACTTTTTCTTGACTTATAATGCACACGGCCTCTTCCCAATATTCTTTGACATGTCAGAAATATTCGGGAACACAGCTCGAGTTTGACAGATCGTCCCGAGTTGGTTATTAGACCGAACAAGATGTTCTGATCGATGAATATTCATGAATATCCGTAGGTCTAGTTCGACTGCGTTGCTTTGATCGGCAGTGTAAACCGACAATAAGCAGTATCGCCGCCATCAGATTGTATTTTTCATTGTGATGTCAGGTATTTTATGGCGTTTAGTCATGGTTACAAGTGTAGTATCACAAAAATCAACTCTTCTGATTGGTCATTTGCCTGTGTGGTAAATCATAGGTCACCTCCCACTGTTAACCACCACGGTGGTAAATTCTTTCATTCCTTTACTCATTATTAAATATAAAACGTTTTGTTACCCGCCGTCACAAAAATGTTTTGGGATTTATGCAGTAATATTATGTATCGCCCTTAGACTTGAAATTTAACATGGATTTCTCACTTTACTTGTTTATTTATTCCATCAAATTAAAACTTACCAGATATCTTTTAATTGAAGGGAAAAGCTCTGTAAGTCTCGTCATGCGACCTTTCGAGATGTTACAGTTTTCTGCTTTTGAAAGTCATTTTTACCGTGTATATGTAGAGACTTTGTCTCATGTGCATTTCCTCCATATCCCTTCATTGCTTGCTTATAGTAGAACAAGATTTACAGAACCTATATATTAACCCAAAAGTATTGAAACATTTATGCCAGTACTCAAAAATGAAAAAAAAAAATCCCAACCTTACAAAATAAAATATCAACATTAAATAATATATCACTACTTTTAGTAGGAGATTTGAGTGTTGTCCAAGACTATGGTAACGAAACTTTTAACTATAGTCTGGAATATAATTTAAATGCAATGATCAAAATAAGTGAGATGATGTAAAGTCCACCACGTACAACCCCTCGTGTTCGGTGGCGGTTATGAGATGCTTCCGGTTTTTTACGGTGGCGGTTTTGAGGCGAGATATTCGTAGGACGTTCCAGGTTAGTTGTTTATATTTCTTTATCACAGAGGATTTACTACGAAAAGCCTATCGGAAGGAAGTCCTCTATCATTAACAGAATTGCAAAACTATTTGTCTTTATATATCTAGCCATACTTTCTTCAAACACTCGACAAAAAATAGAACAATGCGCCCTTTCGGTAAGTAAGTAAGTAAGTAAGTAAAATTTATTTAAAGTCGGTGCAAATATACAGTTAACAATCAAATAACAAATAAAATTAACCGACGGTGATTCAGAAATTCTATTTGAATTGTTTTTCCAAACGACAACACTTTTTCAATGACATCAAGTTGCAACCTGGACTTGTTCATAAAGTATGTCTAAAGCTATAGTCAAAGTAACTGGCAGTACTGTCTATTGATAATATGTCAACAAAAACGGATGAAGGTCATCCGGTGGCGGTATTGGAGGTTCATCCGGTGGCGGTTCAAGTTAATGACATTCATTAAATTTATACTTAACATCAAAATATCTCGCTGAAATTTTAATGTTCATGAGTTACATGATTCCGCATATCAAATTTTCCCCATAAGTTTATATTCGTGACTTCCTGTGTAATATCATACAACACATTCATGAATTGGGGTGTCACCCCCTACTCAAAAGAGTACCAAGTACTGCTTAAAATCAACATAGGGTTCCGATATCGACATTTACAAAAAAAAGTACTAAATGCTCCTTTATTTTTTCCTTGCTGAGAATCGTACTCTAGACCAAAGTACTGTGAGCACCAGAATGGGGGTGACATTATAAGTCATTTCCTTGTTGAAATTAATTAAATTTATATGTATGAGCTAGAAACGAGTCTTGTAGCTTAATTCTTACCTTTTTGTGGATCTCAGTATGCAGAACAGGCACCAGAAGATCCTACGTTGTAAAATATCACTTTTTTTTTTATTATTGACACCCTGCATTTGTATATAAAAAAGGATTATTGCAGGAAAAATTTCATTGTGTCGCAACCTGATTTTACCTTTTTTTTTGTTTATAAATCTCTATCTTATTCTCTTCCCTAATTATGGGTTGTTCACTTGAAAAATTCCAAAAATGAAGTTGCGAAAACATGCACTATTTTGAAGTATTATTGGCGTGTATAGGCCTTTTCAAGAAAATCATTTGGTCCGCCCTTAGGTGTCGGCATTTAAATACAAATAAACAGTTCTGGTTATCAACCCAACACGGAAGTGTTGTTCATCCTGAACACAGTTCATAAAACTGTTCATATTTAGATTACATGTCGTTGTTTACTGTGACGCTGCGATAATTTTGTTAGAATTAAAATGTATTCAGGGTTTGAGTTGTGTATTGTCATCCTATAAACATATATTTGTTCCACCTGACAAAAGTTCCATTGGAAAAAACTTGTTCAACAAATATTATAAACATTGGCATGATATTTCTTCTTTTTGGAACAAATATTATATAAAATTTATACCCTTGAGAACAAATTCCAATGGAACACATTTTATGTAATATTTTTTTCCTTTGGAACACATCTTATGGTAGAACTTACATGTATATTCTGTTACAATCCAACCGTATACTAGTGATAACCGGAAAGCGAAGTGTTTGTACCTCCGTTTGATGGGAATGTTCAAATCCAGGAAAAGATAACACTTTTTGAAAAGGGCTATAAGCGTGCCTTCAATTTTCAGTCAACGCCATTATATCAATTCAGTAACAATTGACTCGTTCATTGTTTTAGTTAGTACTCTATTATTCATTTATTACATCGCGATTTAAGTATACAAAACAGAGGCAGTAGAATACCGAAGGAACAAAGTACAATATTACATAAATCAAAGTCCAGAGACAAGGCAAAAGCAAGAACAGCAGAAGACGGAAGACCAAAGACACTGCATGCCCACAAAACACAGTTGATCTTCAGTCTCTCAAACTTTGGTAGCTGGAACACCTCCAATATCTTGAACTGTATTTAAAGTCTGATCATGTTTTACTATATTTCTTTGTTGGACTTTTTTGACGAAAAACTTTCTTTGCTAAGGACCACTTTCGACACCAGTTTTGAAGTTTTGAAAATGGCCGTCAAAGAATAATTTTTAACATCGGTTTTGAAGTTGGGACATCAATACCTTTTTGGAAACCAAATTTCATTGAAATCCAGAAAAAAAAACATACCCCCCCCCTTCAGGTTAAATGGTCGGTCCCTAACTTATAATCTCATTATACGTCCTTGTGTAATTTACAAAACAAAAGTGTAATTTACCCTATAATGTATGTGATAACGTGTAAATGGCGATTATATTCATGATATTGATAAAAATAAAAAGCAGACGTCATCTGATAAGGTGTCGATCAAGTAATGGCACAAATATAGCCCAGCTCTTTTAAATTTCTCGAGGCAAGAATTTATAGTCCGTGTGTCTGTGCTCATAAAAATATTTAAATTGATTAGAATGATGTGATATTTAAGCTGTTTATATTCAGTATAATGGAAGGGCAATACTAATCACATGGCAGTTGTCAGTCTATTTATGTATATTTTTTGTTGCTTTAATATATAAAAAGGATGATTGCTTTTATCAAATTGATATCTGTCTGTCCGTCCGGCCTTCCGCATTTCTCACAATTGTTGTTTATGCAAAACACACATCAAAAGGCTAAAATTAATATTGTTGGTCTGTGCATGGTTTAACTTGTTTGTTCTGTTAGTATCAGCATGAATGTTCATACAGTTCTAACAAACTTAAAACTTAAATTACATATAATTGGTAAAATATTAGTACGTATTCATTATTATTTATTGATTATGCTAATTTATTATTGTTTTCTCTCTTTTTTTTCTTTTCTTTTTATCAGTTATTTTTTTTTCTCCTGCGATAATTTTTGTTTAGGAAAATAACTAAGATTTTTGGATACCAAATTAACTGGTTGCAATTTTGAAATGAGAATAAGAATATTTTTTCCTATAAAAAATACAACTTAATCAGTTCAATGTTTCTTTGTGTTTTATCTTATTGATGAAAAATATTAAGGTTCATGGTACTGCGAGACAAATATAGTAAAATACTTTAGTATAAACTTGATTTGTATAAACCCAAAGTACTTGAAAGTATATAGGTAGGCAACAAAAACCACAATATTTATTGTTTGGTTCATTTTACATTATAACCATGGAACGGAAAACTGAAGTGGGACTTTTTATACGATATATAGAGGATAAAAATATTTTCATTTCATTTTCATTCTTCATATTGATGTTATGTATTGATGTACACTTAGTATATTTTATAGTTTACCCAAACCCATATCTATTCTGTCATCTTTTTGTCTTAAATAGTTTGAAATTATGGAAAAATGAGTACTGGTTGTATTAAAATTGGGTGTATGAACTGCAGAGGCTTGTCATCAGATAATGTCAAGAGACGAGATATATTTGCAAAGTATAGAGAGAATTTTGATATTGCTTTTCTTGTTGATACTCATTGCAAAAAAGAACTTGAACCATATTGGACTGCAGAGTGGGGATATAAAATTTTATATAGTTCTCATACCACGAGCAGCAGGGGCGTGGCTATCTTGTTTCGAAACACAATTGCCTTTGAAATTTTTTTTTTGGGGGGGGGGGGGGAAATTACATCCAAGTGGAAATTATTTAATTCTAGACGTAAAAATTTTTAATAATCGAATGACATTAGTAGTTGTATATGGTCCAAATGAAAATAATCCAGAATTTTTTGAATTGCTTCAAAAAGATATAGAAAATTTTGGTAATACCTCAATAATAATCGGAGGCGATTGGAACTTACCTCAAGATTATGATATTGATACATTGAATTATTTACATAGAAATAACGAAAAGGCTCAGAAAAGGGTCCATGAAATGATGTCTGAATTAGATTTGGTTGATGTATATAGAGAAATGCATCCAGATATAAAAAGATTTTCATGGAGGGGTCCAAATAGAAAACAGGCAAGGCTGGAATATTTTTTAATTTCTTCAGATTTTTATCAATTGGCTTCATCTTGTGATATAGATATTGCATATAGATCTGACCATTCACCTATATCTCTATCAATCCAGTTTAATACTTTTGAGAAAGGAAAGGGGACATGGAAATTTAATAATTCTCTTTTATATGATAGGGAATATATTTCACTTGTTAAATCTTGCATTGTGGAATGTGTAGATCAGATCAGAGATTCAGAAAATATGGAGGATCTGGAACTTAGTATCTCAGATGATCTTTTTTGGGAGACACTAAAAATGATGATAAGGGGCAAGACAATATCATATTCGTCGTTTAAAAAGAAAGAGCGTGATGGGAAGGAAAAAGAGTTAGGGAATAAATTAAAAAAATCTTTATCATAGTGCAGAATTGGAACAAAATAGGGAGGCAATTACACAGCTTGAACTGGAATTGAAAACATTGCGGGAAGGTAAAATAAAAGGGGCAATTTTAAGAGCTAAAGTAAAGTGGCAAGTTGAAGGGGAAAGAAGCACAAAATACTTTTGTAATTTGGACAAAAGACATTACACAGAAAAATTATTCCCTCTTTGATCTTAGATAATGGTGAAAATGTTATTGATCAAGTAAAAATTCGTGAAGAACAAAAATTGTATTATGAATTACTTTACACATCACGTAAAACGATTATAAATGAAACTCATAAGCAGAATTTTTTTTCTAGTGAAAATCCTTTTATTAAAATATTATCTTATGATCAAAAAGAAAGTCTGGAGGGAGAGATAACAATGGAAGAAGTCCATCTTGCTACAAGAAATATGAATAATGGAAAGTCGCCTGGATTAGATGGGTATACTGTAGAATTTTATAAGTTCTTTTGGCATGACCTTAAAACCTTCCTGTTGCGCTCTTTCAAGGAATCATTCCAGAATGGTCATTTGTCAGTGTCACAAACAAATGGTGTTATAACTTGTTTACCAAAAGAGGGAAAACCCAAACAATATTTAAAAAATTGGCGTCCTATTTCATTACTTAATGTGGATTATAAAATAATCTCAACATGTATTGCAAATAGAATTAAGCAAGTATTAGATCATCTCATAAGTGAAACTCAAACTGGTTTTATGAAAGGTAGATATATAGGTGAGTGCACCCGTGTTGTATATGATTTAATAGAAAGAACTGAAGATGAAAATATTCCAGGCCTGTTGGTTCTTTTGGACTTTGGAAAAGCTTTTGACTCGTTAGAATGGAATTTTATATGTTCAACTCTGGAATTTTTAGGTTTTGGTGAAACAATAGTAAAATGGTTTAAAGTTTTATATAAAAGTTCCAAAATCTGTGTTCAGAATAACGGATTCTTATCTGACTTTTTTTCCAATAGAAAGAGGGGTACGACAAGGGGGTCATTTATCTCCCTATCTATTTATTTTATGTTTAGAATTGCTTAGTGCAGCTGTAAAGTTTGATAATAATATTAATGGTATAAAAATTGAAAATTCAGAATATTTACTCAGCCAGTATGCTGATGACTCGACATTAATTTTAGAGGACAGTGAAGAAAGTTTGAATAGTGCTTTGAACAAGATAGACCTTTTTGCTTCCTGCTCTGGTTTGAAGACAAATTTTGATAAAACACAAGCAGTATGGATTGGGGCAAGGCGGGGCTGTGGTGAGAAACTTAATACAGAGAAAAATATATCTTGGAATCATTCTGGTGATTTTAAACTTCTTGGTATAAAATTTAGTCTTTCTAAAGCCAATATCTTCATGGATAATTATATTGAAAAGATCCAGAAAATTAAGAATCTATTATGTGACTGGTCATTTAGAAATATAACTATTTATGGAAAAATTGTAGTTGTTAAAACATTGACACTACCTATTCTTGTGCAATGTTTTACAGGCTTGCCAAATCCACCAAATGCAGTTTTAAAGGAAATCCAGACTCTATTTTTTAAATTTGTTTGGAATGGAAAATGTGACAAAATAAAGAGAAATGTACTTATTTCAAATTATAGCGAAGGCGGGTTAAAAATGCCACACATAGATTCATTTATAAATGCGTTGAAAATATCTTGGATAAAAAATGTATTAGATCCAGAAAATCATTCAGCCTGGAAAGTATTGTTATCTGATAATCTTGAAAAATATGGCGGGGAAAATATGTTGCATTTCACTAAGTCTGGTTATGGTTATATTGCAAAGAATTTTAAACAGTTTTGGCAGGATGTTATTTCTTCCTGGGTTTCACTCTGTAAAAATCCCACCACAGCCCCAGTCGATATCATATCGCAACCTTTATTTCTAAATGATAAAATAAAAATTGGGGGGAAAGTGTTTTTTGTAAAAGCTGGATAAAAAACGGTGTATTTTTCATAAATGATATAATAAATGAAGATGGAAATTTTTATAATTTTGATAATTTTCGTAGAACTTTTAACTTCGAGACAAATTTCCTTGAATTCTATGGACTTTTGCAGTCATTGCCTCATGACTGGAGAAATATACTTGTTACAAATGCTATATCCAAATTAGATTCTGTTTCGAATGAAAATATTCATACCATTAAAAGGGTAGATAAAGTTTCTAAACATTTTTACGATCTATTTATTGATAAAATTAAAGAGTCACCAACTAAAATTAAACAAAAATGGGAGTATAATCTGGGAGTAGATATACAAGAGGAGGATTGGGATTTCTTTTTTACTGTTCTTCTACTGGTAACTGATGATTCCAATCTTCGTGCATTCCAATTTAAATTACTCCATAGAATTCTTGGAATAAACAGTCTACTTTTGAAATGTAACTATAGCGAAACAGAATAGGACAAGTGTAACTTGATCTTTAAGCCTAATATATCTGATATATTGCTAGGGGTTATCTCCCATGAACAAAAAGATATTTTGAACACTTGTATTTTGATTTTAAAGAAATATATTTATTTGTGTAGAGTGAAATTAAAAATTCCTCAGTTTAAAGAAGCTATTGAATGGTTGAAATATTATAATAGGATTGATATAGCCTCTGGAAGTTCATACTCCATCAAAAAGAAAAACAAAATAACATTGAAATGGGCAAAAATTGAAAATATTATTATTAATGGGAACAGGGAGTGATTTTTAAATTCAAAATTAAATATGATTTGATATTTGTATATGTGCAGACTATGTGTAATTATTTGGTAACCATTATATGTAGATCAAGCTGTTAAATTATTTTATATTTTTCTTTTCTGAAAAGGTGTTAAAAATGAAATTGGTGCCAATAATTATTATTTTATAATTGACATGTATTTTGATATTACATGCTTCTTTTAAATTGAGATATATTAATTTGTATTTGATATATGAAAATGATATGAAAATAATAAAATTATATATTACAAAAAAAAAAATTTCATTGAAATCGGACTTTTTGGTGGCCAGTTTGAAAATGGCGGTAAACGAACGATTTTCAACACCGGTTTTGAAGTCGCAACAGCAACATCTTGAAATCAGACAATGTTGACTTTTCCCGCCTTTTTTGCGGCCATTTTGAAAATGGTGGCCAATTACCAATTTTCAATACCACTTTTTGAAGTCGTCACAGTATGGCAAACACTTTATCAATTTACACTTAACCTTCATGAAATACAAGACGAAAAATATGAACATTTTGAAAATTCTATGAAAAAGGGCAATAACTCCTACAAGGGTTTTTTCATTTTCTTTAAAATTTCAGGGTAGGTGAATCTTGATATGCTGAAAATTATTGCAATATACACTTGACCTCTACCTGTTACACTTTGTGAGATAAAAAATAAAAAAATGCACAAGTTTTGAAAAAGAAAATACGGTAAAAGGGCAATAACTCCAAGAGGGGTTTCGGATTTTCTTCAAAATTGCAGGGCAGGTAGATCTTGCCATGCTGTTCATTTAAACCTGTCAGATTTTTTTTTTTATATCTGTTACGGTTTTTGTCTTATTTGCAAAACAAAACAGCAATTTACCCCTTTGTTCTTTTTTTAGAAATAGCGGCAATGTTGTTTGGTCTTCGGACTAATCGAATACAATTTTGAAATTGCATACCCTGGTGATGCTTTAGGCCTAGTTTGCTTATATTTTGCTCAGCGGTTTAAGAGAAGAATATTTTTGAAATTGTTGACGGACGACGGACGGACGGACGACGGACGCAAAGTGATAGCGAAAGCTCACATGGCCTTTTAGTAGTTTCAAATTCGGGAAGACGTGAATTTAGCTGAAACTGTCAGTTTTCATTTGTGACACTGACATTTCATATCTATCGATGATGTCGTGGTAACGACCATAGAATTTCTGAAGGGACGAAAGTAACAACGGCTAAACATATCCCTGACTCAGCAATTTTTATGACAGTGATTTTGCTCTTTCTACAAAGTCACTGTATTAACTGCACGCTCTACAGTAACGAATTAAGTGTGAAATATACACTCCATATGTTGGGGATGTATAGGTATTTTGCTGCAGAGAAAGGAGAGTTCACAACTGGAAAGTCAAAATCATCACGTTTGTTATATAACCTAGATTTCAGACGTCACCTAAAACGTGTGCCAGTAATTTATATTGTCTTGCCTGCGACAAATATAACAGAAGGCGAGACATAGGTGCTGCTTTTCCTGTGGCGACGGTATTAACGTTAAGTTACCCTATAAGGGCAATATCTCGGCAACTAGAAGTGGTAGGTGAATCATATTTGGTCAGTAGACCCATCTTAGGTAGTACGCACTATCCATACCATAATCAGGTAACCTTGGCCAACATGAATGACTTTCATGAAATTTTCAGTAAATATCCACAACTAAATAACTTTAATAGTAGGTGGTGATATTTTGGTCAGTGGATGCTAATTCTTGAAAATGGGACCCTATAGGAAAAAATCTTTTTCATAATCAGCTGTGAAACTTTTGAAGCACATTCGGCCAAAATAAGATTACTTATTTTTTTAATCTGATAAAAAAAAGAACCGCCAGAACAACACATATTGTAACATAGGATCCCATGGGATAGAGATCACTTCATCACCTGCTGTAAGCATTTTGTCAAGTGAGCGATTCGGGCTCAGTTTCTGAGCCTCTAGTTTTATTAGATAAACTTGTTGTTATAGAATGTATTGTTATTCCGCCATGTCATACTGTATATATATATATATATGTTATGTCCTCATGTAACACAATTCATTGTGTCTGAGTGTTAACAATAAAATCTTGAAATCTTGAATCTTGTTAGTCATCAATCCATATCAATACCAAGGCGTTTGGTGTAAGAATTTTGGACTCGTAGGTTCTGTGATATTGGTGGAACGGTAATTCCCCCCCCCCCCCAAATCGATTGTGCACATGGGACTGATACATTTCTTCCTACTTTTCTTGCCCTTCAAATTAAATAGATGATCTCTGAAACGAATAAAATTTATATTTAAATGGCATATAATTCAAAAGCGAACACTAAAAATACACACAAAATCGACCACAAAATCTAAATATATAAAAGAAACAGAAGTGACAACTGGATAAAAAAATCTCGATCATGTCTGCTGGTGTTACTAAAGACTGGGGTAACTCAAGATTGATAGCGGATTTGTCTTAGAATATGGTTCTCGGAAGACAAGGAGGTTCCAAGCTACAGTTTGACGTTTTATACCTAAACTTGGTCGAAAATCACAATTTTTCCGACGACGGCTGATACCCCACCATATTTTGGATTTTGGAACCCCCTTTCATTACATTTGCTTCGGTATTCGTTAGCCGATTGTGCTCAGGACTTTTGGTAAGTTGTTCCTTAGGTTATCATAGATTTTATAATAAGTGTTGGGTCAAATGATACGTCTTTTCTTAAGGAGGAAAAATAGGACATCCTTTTAATGGAACATTAGATGACACCACGCCACGTGTCCAATTTTCAACCCAAATCAATGGTATTACTCTGGTAACAGGTGACCAATATGGCTCAAAATTGAACGAGACGTCCCTTATGCGCCAAAGACAACATCTTAAAGTGTATGGTAATTTATGATCGGTTTCGGAGACGAACGTACAGACGAACGGGCACTCATGTCAGAGGAGAGATCGAACAAAATGAACAAAAGGTCACAAATTAAAATCAGTTACGAAAAGCTAATAATTCTGCAAGATAAAGCTCAAGACAAGAACGGGAAACTTTACAATAAATTACAATAAAACACCAAATGAAGCAATATACCAGTATCCTAAAGACTTTCAGAGACATCAAACTAATAATCATAAAAGAATCAAACAACATGACCATCACTGATTCAACACACTTATGGTCTTAAAGTAAAAATACAATAGTCAAGAGAGTGGTTAACCACCTAAAATGGGCACAGTCAAAATTAAAACAAATATAAAAGTACATCTGAATCTAAAAGATAAAAAAGGTTTAAACAGCCCAATATTTCGACATGTAATGTCTTTGTCAAGGGTAAAGTAAAAAATAATAATAATAATGAAAAACACGTGTGAACACGCTCGAAGAAATGGAGAAATCAATAACCTATATTGGATAGGTGTGCAGCGAGCCGAGACATTTGATAAATCTAGCCAATCTTGAACACTTTCACAAAGAGATGATTGAAATAATGGGGTCGTGGAACAAAAATGTGTAATGACAGGAAATTTAGTGAAAAATGATTATAAAAGATAAAAGTTAAAAAGACAAAACGTGAAAAAAGGACCAAAAATGAAGAAATTTTAAATAAAACCAATATGAAAATAAGGTGTGTTATGTGGTAGAAATGACCAATGAATTGCCAGCAATAATGAAAAACAAAATTGGCTCAAATTAACTTTTAATCAGACGAAAAATAATTATTTTACAAATTAAATACAATATATAACTTATCTGACAATAATGAAGTCCAAGTAATAATCCAAACGAATAGTTCACTTAATTCCACCAATAAATGTCAAATAGAATAATCCTTATAATCCTCACTAAATAGTTGATAATAGATTCACATTAATTGATGTCGATTTCCAATACGAAAGATGTGCGTGATAATCCTATATAAACTAATTAATCCTGTATAAACTTATTAAACTGACTGACTTCACCCTTTTCGGCTACCTCATATAAATACATTTATTATTTCTAGAAAAATCTATCCACAAGATATAACTAGAACATTCTAATCAACTGACAATCACATGACTAGAATGATTATGTAAGGAAAATCTCTAGAAAATTCTATGTGTTAAATATTATATTTAAATTCTAGAAATTTCTATATGTTCTAAGGTGAAATAACCTTGACCCTTGTTTATTGTAAACAAGTTACATAACTAGGCCAAAAAATTATATAATATTAAGGCCGTACAAAATAAAAACAATGAATAAAATGCATTATAGAATATTTACGACATTAAATTACCTATAACACCTCCCCCCAAAAGAAAATGTTTGAATGCAATGAAAAACATTTAAAATAAACAATGAGATGTTATGAAATTTATCAAACTCTTGACAATGCGTCTGCAATAACATTATCTTTTCCTTTAATATGTCTTATGTCTAGATTAAAACCTTGCAAAGTCAAACTCCACCTCAAAAGTCTTTGATTTTTATCTTTCATTTTATGAATAAATTTAAGAGGGTGGTGATCGGTATATACAATGATAGGCTGAATTGAAGCTGTAACATAAATTTCAAAATGTTGTAAAGCCAAAATCAGAGACAAACATTCTTTTCTAAGATTAGGCCCATAAAAATAATTTAAAATTTTGTTGTAAGTCTTATTTATACCTAAGTGTCCTGACAAGGGATTATCATGGGCCATGCTTAATATCTCAGCTCTATACACCTTTGGTACTACAATTTGATACTTTACTGCCCACTCTGCATCAGCAGATACATCAAAAGGTCTCCATTTACGCATAAGAATACCATTCTTAGTAAAATAAGTGACAGGTTCCTGTAAAGATTCACTTTCATCAACAGCCCTATTGAAAAAACATGAAATTTCAGGGTCTTTATGTTGCTCACTGCTAAACGTAGACATAGAAAAACCATCACCTTGAACCAATAAACTATCAGAAAACTCCAAGGGCTTGCTTGTTTTGACACCAACTTCACTAAGCTGACTCATAAATGTATCCGACAAATCAAAACCATCAGTGCTATTTTCATCAACTTTCTGAGCTTCGACACATTTCTTTTTCACAGCACGAGTAACTGCACAGGCAGGATACAACCCAGAAAACTCCTGTTCAGCAGAATCAGGAACTTGATCAAAAGAAGGCTTGTCTGTCACAATAGGGTTTCTTTGAACTTTATCCCCAGCTAAATCATTACCAAGAAGAAGTTGAACACCTTCAAAGGGCAATGATGACTTGATACCTAAGGTCACAGGTCCAGAAACAATATCCGAAGACAAATAAACATTATGGAGAGGAATAGCAGTATAACCACTAGAATCTACCCCTTTAATAAGAACATTTCTACCAGTACTAGAAATATCATCAAACGGCAGGGTTTCCGCCAACAAAAGAGTCTGAGAAGCTCCAGTATCTCTCAAAATTCGAATAGAGGCAGAATTACAAAAATCACTCGAAAGCGACACAAAACCATCACTAATAAATGGTTCAAAAATCTCCATAATGGAACTAGATGGGGATTTGACCTCGACCTTACTAACAGGATCAGAAACAGACTTCACCTCAGAAATAGAACTATGCACATCTGTATCAAAATGAGGCAAACATTGTGATGACTCAACAAAACCACTGGGTTTAACTTCACTTTCCTTCCTTTGCTTTAACCTATAACAGTCAGATATCAAATGACCTTCCTTCTTACAATAATTACAGGAAATCGACTTGAATGGTCTCTGTGACTGGGAGGGAGGATAGGACTTGGACGAACTATTTACTGGACGTTGCCTGCTATTTACATCATTTGAATGTTTGGGTGAAAAATTTGTGGAATTGTTCTTTCTGAAAAATTTCTGTGGTTTATTAAAAAATTGTGTTTTATGTGTAAGTGAAAAATCATCAGCTAAACGTGGAGCAATTTCCAAAGTTTCAGCTTTCTGTTCATCAATAAAAGTTTTAATGTCAGTATTAATACATCTTTTAAACTCTTCAATTAAAACTAGCTGACGTAATTTCTCATGATTGTTATTTATTTTCTTTGATGAACACCAACGATCAAATAGTTGCTCTTTTGTTCTAGCAAACTCTACATAGGTTTGGTCACTCTGTTTTTCTGCATTCCTAAATTTTTGCCGGTAAGCTTCAGGGACCAGTTCATAGGCTTTAAGAGTTAACTCTTTTACAGTGTCATAATCTGGAGCCTATTCTACTGACAACTGAGTGTAAATTTCCCTGGCTTTACCGATTAACACACTTTGTAATAACATTGACCAATTGTGTTTTGGCCACTTTAAATTTTCAGCTATTTTCTCAAAATGCAGAAAATATTTGTCAACATCCTTTTCTTGAAAAGGAGGGACCAACCTGATGTTTTTAGCAACATCAAATGTCTGAGAATTCTGAGAAAGGTG
>MJUU01019370.1:56791-68893 GCA_002080025.1 Modiolus philippinarum
GTTTAATTTCAAATGTTTTCCCAAAATAATCAACTCATCCTTTTTTAGCTTCTCAAAATTCTCCACCTGACACGTAGACATGAATTGTTCTGGATCAAATGACATCTTGAAAAAATTTTATTGCTGACTTTTAAAAATTTTCTATTAAACAAAAATATAATATTTTTTTTCTAAACAATTTCGAAGATCCCGGACGATAGCCCCCAATTTCTGTTATGTGGTAGAAATGACCAATGAATTGCCAGCAACAATGAAAAACAAAATTGGCTCAAATTAACTTTTAATCAGACGAAAAATAATTATTTTACAAATTAAATACAATATATAACTTATCTGACAATAATGAAGTCCAAGTAATAATCCAAACGAACAGTTCACTTAATTCCACCAATAAATGTCCAATAGAATAATCTTTATAATCCTCACTAAATAGTTGATAATAGATTCACATTAATTGATGTCGATTTCCAATACGAAAGATGTGCGTGATAATCCTATATAAACTAATTAATCCTGTATAAACTTATTAAACTGACTGACTTCACCCTTTTCGGCTACCTCATATACATACATTTATTATTTCTAGAAAAATCTATCCACAAGATATAACTAGAACATTCTAATCAACTGACAATCACATGACTAGAATGATTATGTAAGGAAAATCTCTAGAAAATTCTATGTGTTAAATATTATATTTAAATTCTAGAAATTTCTATATGTTCTAAGGTGAAATAACCTTGACCCTTGTTTATTGTAAACAAGTTACATAACTAGGCCAAACAAATTATATAATATTAAGGCCGTACAAAATAAAAACAATGAATAAAATGCATTATAGAATATTTACAACATTTAACAGTTGATATGACAAACTAATGTTGAACTATACATTGCTAGTGCGAAAGTTCCTTTATGTTCTTGGAACTTTCAGACCCCGAGGTTTGAACATAAAGGAACTTTCGTACCAGTAATGTATAGTTCAACATCAGTTTGTCATATCACCTTATTGTCATATTGGTTTTATTAAAAATTTCATTTTTGGTCCTTTTTTCACGTTTTGTCTTTTTAACTTTTATCTTTTATAATCATTTTTCACTAAATTTCCTGTCATTTACACATTTTTGTTCCACGACTTCATTATTTCAATCATCTCTTTGTGAAAGTGTTCAAGATTGGATAGATTTATCAAATGTCTCGGCTCGCTGCACACCTATCCAATATAGGTTTTCAATTTCTCCATTTCTTCGAGCGTGTTCACACGTGTTTTTCATTATTATTATTATTTTTTACTTTATCCTTGACAAAGACATTACATGTCGAAATATTTGGCTGTTTTACCCCTTTTTTATCTTTTAGATTCAGATGTACTTTTATATTTGTTTTAATTTTGACTGTGCCCATTTTAGGTGGTTAACCACTCTCTTGACTATTGTATTTTTACATTTTATAACCACCTCGCAACACTTTTTTGTTTTTTTTTTTGTTTTTATGGTCTTAAAGGATAGGTTATAAAGTTTAAAGAAAATTTAGAACGTGAAATAAGTACACCTCACGTACATTGCAATTTCAGTGAGATATTTTGATGTTTGATGTATATTTAATGAGTGTCATTAAGGATGGTCACTCCTTAGGTTTTTAAAACTGTCTCTGACTTTCGAAATTCTCTCATTTTATCCATCATGATGCATTAGAAAATTTTGCACACTGACCCCCATTTTTCTTCTCAAAATATGATTGTATACATCTTTAATAGACTTTTGACAAAATTTGATTAAATTCTTGATATTCCTTCATTTCATTTTTAAGGTTGATTGCTTAAATGCAAAGTGAATGAAAAGTCTAGAGAAGTTCGGTTTCCCGCCCAAATTTCAGATGCTTAAAACTCAAAAACGGCCACACTGACTTATCAATATTTTTTGCTTAAAATGATGTATGATCAATATCCAAATAAATAAAAGTAGTGATACTAAATCCTTGATACAATAAACTACAGGGGTGAACATCTACTTTGACGATATGTTTAGACATACTTTATTAACAAGTCGAGGTTGTAACTTAATGTTATTGAAAAAGTGTTGTCGTTTTGAAAAACAATTCAAATACAATTTCTGAATCACCAAAATGACACATTGCTCTGTTTTTTTTTTTTGTCGAAGTGTTTGAAGTAAGTATGGCTAGATATATAAAGACAAGTAGTTTTCTAATTCTATTGATAGAGGACTTCCGTGTGATAGGCTTTTCGTAGTAAATCCTCTGTGATAAAGAAATATAAACAACTAACCTGGAACGTCCTACGAATCTCTCGCCTCAAAACCGCCACCGTAAAAAACCGGAAGCATCTCATAACCGCCACCGAACACGAGGGGTTGTACGTGGTGATACTGATGTTGCGCATCGAAGCTCCCATATGCCCTTAGGACGGATGTAACAGTTTTATATTCGAAAAATGAAAAGGCCTAAACCGAAAAAGGACAAATATTTTATCATAAGATGGCCTTTTTCTGAAACGTCTTCGAGGTGAAAAAAAATCTTTGTCGTTTTCATTTTATTAGACAAGCATGTAAATGTCGTTTTTAGTCCCCGATACTTTGATCAATCGTGTGATTTCTTTTTTACCTTACAGGTAAGAACATTAGTATTTTCAATAACAATCAGAAAGACCATTTTACACCCCTCCACTTATTTTCTTTTTTAATGTTTAATGTTTCATTCTGATCAAAATACCTCCATCCCAACCTGAATCAGGTTGGGGATAAGCCCATTTGGGATACTATATCCCAAATGGGATATTATATCCCAATTGGGATATATCGATATATCTCAATTGGGATATATTACTAGTTAATTCTTAATTATAGTATAGGGGTTTAATGACGCATCATCATACATGAAAATTGTAAATCTATAGGGCTACAGCTTTCGGGAAATATACTTCTATTGTCAAAAGGATGCTGCAATTTTTCTGCAGATCGATTTATGATTAAAACAAATTAGTCACTTTGATTTTTAGCTAACTTAAGCTTTCAGTAGATAACAATCATTCTTTGCCGCTTCTCTCAAAGAAAGGTCTATCGGCATTCGAATTAAGCAAACCATGTGAGTTTGAGGAAGATAGTTTTGGGTTATCAAAGAAATGAAGTAGAGAAAAAAGTCAAATTGAAATAACATTTAATTTCTTCTAGAGTTTTCTCCCGTTGACCATGTATTAAAACAGGCTATGAAAGTTGGATGAAGCATATTTTTCACAAAATAAACTACAGTTCAACTAAATTGTATTTTCACATACGTCTCGCGTCCCCTGCCTTGAAATCTTACCAGTTACCATCTTGATGATCCTTAATATTGACAGAATAAAATGTATGATTTTACGTTCTGAAAATGTCTCTGCTGATGAAATGCAGCATCATCGAGAAGATAATGATATATCATTTGATGACTTAAACCATTAAGTTTCTCAAGTTTTTTGTTTCATTACGCGCCATCGAAAAGTGAAGAAATAATCCATAAAAAACTGACCAAGTATCCCATTGATTTACAAATGTATTGGGATATACCGATATATCCCAATTTGGATATAATATCCCAATTGGGATTATCCCCAACCTGTTTACCATTCGTTATATCAAAGTTGATGTCTAAGAACGGACAATGATGATTATCAGAATTGGCTTTATTCAAAGTAAGTTCTTTTGGGTAGATGTCTTTATCATACGTATTGAAGTCGTCATTATTTAAAGTTATAATATCATCCAAATATCGGAAAGTGTTGTTAAACTTTTCAATTAAATGCTGTTTAGATGGGTCTTTGCTGATGTTGGTCATAAACTGAGATTCGTAGCAGTACAAAAAGAGGTCCGCTATAAGTGGTGCACAATTGGTACCCATAGGAATTCCTATGTGACACTGACATTTCATATCTATCTATGATGTCGTGGTGACGGCCATAGAATTGATGAAAAATGGGAATTTTCAGCATTTCAGATTTGTCCAAAATTCACTTTTAAATAGTTATGTGTTGCAAATCTGGAGGATTTATATGCAGATATGCCAATTCATTGTTCTAATCGATATATAAGTTATCTAAAAACAATGTTTAGAAAAACAAGGAGTGTCCAGTGTGACTCTAAATACCGAAAATTTTACCCCTACCCCAGGATATTGATGCTTAAAAACCCCCAGAATATGTATGTCTGTACGTCTATATGAAGAAACCATACTAATGTTTTACTTTCTTTTAAAAAAATCATTTTATATATCGCAATTTGCAAATTTAGCGCCAAAATATGGGTGAAATTGTATATTTTGGGCGATTTGCGTGAAAATTGAAATTTTTCAGCATTTCGGAATTTTACAAAATTCAAAGTTGAATTGTTGTATAACTGCCCATAAACCAAACAAATGATCTTATTTGTGATATATGGTAGTCTCTGTGTATTTTGGTATTTGAAATGATATGTTATTGGACTTTTATACAATGTTTAAGCTTTTCAAGCTGAATAAAATGAAATAAATTGTGTTGAATATTTGTGGTAAGGGGTTATATGTTTGTAATTGATGAGACTGTAGTTATTCCAAAATGTTTAAAAAACATATTTTCTTATGTCTTAGATATAATGAAAGGAAATCTAATCAACAGTTTCAAGTTATATATCAATTTCATGTAGTATTTGTATCTGAAAGTCAAAACAGCAGAAATTCTGAAAAACGGAAAATTCCCATTTTGCATACAATTTCGAGCATAAGAGTCAAAAAGAGACCTCTTAAAAAGTTTAAATCTACTTAAATGATCTTCTGCATGTCAGCTTTAGTGAAATACACACTAGAAGTCCAATAAAAGATTATTCTTTAATCATTAAGAGCCTGAATATTTCATATTTTCCCTTAATCTTTAGGGGGAGGGGTGCTAATTTGACATTTCTGAACCCACAATACATCTGAAACTAAATTGTTTGCACACGATTTGTTGCTAACATATCATAAGTCATTATTACATCGGAAATCATTAAATATATATTCAGATTTTTACGACCATAAAGTCAGAAAGTCGAAATTGTGAAAAAATCTAAAATTACGAAAATGTCCCATTTTTCAAAAAATTTATACCGAAAATCAGAATTTTATAAACTTTAATGGCTTTATTTTCCAACATGGTATCACAACTGATAAGTTAGGCATAACAACTAGATCAAATGACAAGGGTTGTTTATCTGAAAGGAATTGACAGCCTAAAATTGTCACTTTCGCTATTTTTTTGCAGGGGAGGGGTATATTTTTTGTATCTCCAGATCATAAAAAGGGCCAAAAGTGTCCAAACTTGAGTCATTGTAAAGGGTATTAATTTGGTACCAAATTTCAGTACATATTACTTATCATTAAATAATTATAGAGCTTAAAAGATGAAACTTAGGTTAAAACGAAAATACTAGAATTGTTCGCGGTGTACTATAAAAGTGGTCCTATACTGTCTATGCGTGCAGGTTATGTTCATGTCAACATATTTTATTTTGAAGAGGGAACATAGAAGGACTGAAAAAAATCGGTCTAGATGGGTAGTGAGGGATGCACGAAAAGTGATTTCAGCCCATGGCCTATAAACCTTATTAGGAAATTTTTCTTTTGGTATTAGCAAAATAAAAGGAGAGTATCTAAAGTATTGGTCCTAAAATAAAAGGGGGAGTATCTAAAGTATTGGTCCTAAAATAAAAGGGGGAGTATCTAAAGTGTTGGTCCTAGAGCTCTTGTACTTTTTAATATATATCAATGATATTGCTGATTTATTATTTAAATTTTACTGATTGATAGGAAGCCTTTAATTCGATGGAATATGGTCGAAAATATTTAAGTCTATCTTTAAGAATTAACATATTTTTTTCTATGAGTAAAAACAGGGGTATATATTAGACTGAATCATGTCATTCAACAAATCAGGTGGCGGCGAAATATATGCCTATTATTCCCCCTTTTTGAATGTTATTCTCATATTCTCAAATTATTGAAAGTATTTCCCTTTAACAGTGGACACTAATTTCCCTCTTTAATGATATTCTCAAAGTGGACTATAATTATTCAAAGCTCGTAAGTAAAACTTGATCTGGGGGGTTCGGGAATGAGCGTATATAATTTCAATAACTTGAGGATATTAGAATAACATTCAAAGAGGGGAAATAACTTTTTATAAATAGACAATAAGGATAAATACCGTTAAGTTTTAAAATTTTTGTGGTGTTTGTAGTCATTTTTAATTAACGTTTTAATTCGTTCTTTCATGTACAGATATGCATAAATGTTAGTATGTTTTCATAAATTGTAATACTTTATTGTAACATTTAGCTTTTCGTGTTGTATTTAAGTAATTTATCAAATGTTTAGTAATAAATACAGACGTTTTGAATATGTGATACAGTGTATGGCGTTCATTCCGTATTCACACTTTGACGTCATACCCTTTATCGCATACCCTTTATCGCATGGCTTACCCTTTATCACACACCCTTTATCGCATGGCTAGCCCTGTATCATACCCTTTTTGAAAAAAAGAAAATTTCAATTTGACTTTTTAAAAAAAATTTAGGGGGTAAACAGATTTTGGGGGTAAAAAAAATGCGGAGAGTAACAAAAATTTGCTTGGGGGTGAAATTTGTTTTTCAAGGATCAGTTAAAAAAATCTAGCAAACCTTTTTCCTTTACATGGTAGATTTTATTCCAACCACCTCCAGTCCTTTCCGTCCATTTTGATATTTTCTTCATACATGCATTTTCTCTTGCAAATTTTTGACAGTATTTTGGGATTAAGTAGTCCTCTGTTTAAATATATGATAAACTGTATAATACATGACAAAATCCGTATCACATGCCGTATCATCCCTCGGGCTGATATTGGTAACTCGGGATGATACCGCATGTGATATGGATTTTGCCATGTATAATTCCCCATTTATCACATTCGTTTTGCATCTTTTTTGTGTTTCCGTACATTTCAATTCGATGTTGCTGCCATCTACCACCACCACTACCGAGATAGCTTAGAGTCACAACCCACAAACTATAAACCATCACCACAATCAAAAGTAGGAGTAGCTATCCCCTAGTATATGCCAGTCATAGCAGCAGGTAATAAATAGCACCCTAAGCAGGCATTTGCCCCTTCAATATACCACCCAGAAGCAGCAGTAGTTTGCATATACCACTAGTATACTTAGTATTCAAATGCGAATCAGCAGCAGCAGGCATATACTAATGGTATATACCACAAAGAAGTATCAGCAGTAGGTATATACCCCTTGTATATACCGCCAAGATGCAGCAAAAACAGGTAGGCCACAGTGCATCGCAGCAGCTAAAAAAACCGTAAAATTTATATAAACAATTACAAATTTATTTAGGGGACGACCATTTGATTTTCAGGGGTAGGCTTAGACGATTTTGCCTACAAAATTTATTTATTTTCACGAAAATCTCGATCAAATTATTATTAGTTGAGGTTGTGTCAAAGCTTTACATACAGAAATCGTCTAATTCATAAGGGTTATAATTACGGTATTGTCGCAAAGTCATAACGTCTTTGGTATTAACATTGATTTTTATAGGGTCTTTGCATATTAACTAAACACATTCTAAATTTCTAAAATCAGTATTGCATGGACACGGGTTATGTATTGTAGTATATGCATGAAAACATTGCTAAACTCCTTTTGGGAAGGGATCTTGGTGGAAGCTGTATACTGAGGGTACATAACTTTATTTGTCAGTTGGTAATGGGTCTGGGGCTTTCATGTCAGTTAACTGCTAGTAGTCTTTTGTGATTTCATGTTTGTGTCCGTTTATTTAGTTCTTTCAGTTTCATTTTTCACAATTGACTCGGTCCTGTTGCTAACTGAATTTCACTGTTGATACGATTGTTTTTTTATTTATCACATTGGCTGTAGGGGGAAGGTTTGGGCCCAATAAAACTAGTTAAACCCTGTCGCTGCAGGTTTGAGCCTGTCCTAAATCAGGAAATTTATTAAGCCTTTGTGTGTCTTGTCTGTTTTCTAGTTAGTTTACTTCATGTCTATAAGAGTCTAGGATGATGATTATTTCGCTGTACTTGATTATTCTTTATTAAGGGGTCGACTACGACCTGCCATTAGGTGCGGGGTTTCCTCACCGTTCATTGAAGATCTTATGGTGGCTTTGAGTTGTTATTACTCCCCTTTGGGTCGTTGTCTCTTTGACACATTCCCCGTTTCCCTTTTTTTCTATAATGAAAGATAAAGATAAATAAAGTTAATATAAACTTATTTACGATGTTTGAGTTTTACTATTTGATTAGATATAAGCAATGTGAATCTACATATTAATTCAAGTTAAGATAACATAAGTTCAGATAGGTAAAGCAAAAAATTAACAAATCAAGATTTTAAAATATTAATTCTAATTCAAATTCAAATTCAAATACTTATTGATAAATAATCAAACCAACACTCTTCCCATTTTATTTATAGTTAAGTTTTGTATATATGCAAAAAGGATCGACTGATCCTACACAATTTTAGTACTAAAAGTCATTTGCATATTTTGTATATGGGGCGGGGCACCAATACTAAAATAACAAATTTAATGCAATGCAGAACAAATTAGCTAAATTGTTATAACAAGTTAACTTAGTTCCTATGATACTATCGGGCTATCGTAATATTTAACCTCACTTACATGTACATGTACTAGGGGAAGAATAGAAATCATTAATGCTTTGGACATTTTTCTAGAAATAAAGGAGTATGGCTATTTTAATTTGCCGTGAATTATTTTCATATGCTCAAATTGTGTCAGTATTCTTGATAGGCACACTTTCCTGAGATCAAATTTTATTTCATACTTGTATTATTTTTTTCGTTTTAAGCAGTAAATCAATTCTCAAATCGAATTTTCTGTGAATCAATTAAGTGTGTTTGTTAAAAAAAGTTGTTCTCGAAGGTTATAGAGCCCAAGCACTATTTTCGGGGGGATAAGATTGAATAGCACTTACCCTTCATAGTGACATAAAGTTTTTTGTAGGATCTAGAGATGCTATTAAAATATATGTATATATTTTCAATAACGATTTTAAAAAAAATGTCGAAATCTGTCAGAAATGCATTTAAAAGACAACATAACTGACTAAAATTTGTTACTAAATTTATGAATATGCATAACAGATACAATTTACAATTTTTGATCAGATTTGATAAAATTTCGAAAATGGTACGCTGAACGAAAAATATTTGATATTAATTTTTTCTTGATGCCATCTCTTTAAACATTCGACAGTTTAGTAAAATAGACACACACGCTCACAAAAAAAAACAAAAAGGCCCCACAAAAAAAAAAAGACCACAAAACAAAAAATACAAAACAAAACAAAACAAAAACAAAAAACAAACTCAAAACAAAGCAAAAACAAGAACAAATAAAGTTCATACCAAAATTACAATAAAGTTGGGCTAAAAAATGTCACCACAGACGTGTAAAAGCGTGGACAGTAGCACATTTTTCACATGAAGCGCTACCTCGCTTCATTCAAAATGTGCTAAGGTTCAGCTTTTACACTCCAATAAAACTACAAAATATTGCATTCAATTCTTAAGAAATAACCAAAACACGCAAAATCTGCTTTGCATATAACAATGTTGCATGAAATCTCTCATGATTTTTGTATTTTAAATCCCACTTGTCAACTTAAAATCAATATTTTGTTCAAAATTGATGCAAAATGGAAATTTTGAGCAATTCAGATTTGTCCATTTTTTTAAAAACGTTATATGTGGCAAATCTGGAGGATTTATCTGCAGATATGCCAATTTATTTTTCAAAGTTATCTTAAGGTGGTTCGGTAGTACCGGGTATTCCGCCATTTTGATTTCATTTTTCATGCTTTGATATGTATTTTTTGGATGTGGATAACCACCGAGTTCGAGTTAGAGTTAGAGTTTAAGTTCGAGTTACAGTTCGAGTTTAAGTTCGAGTTCGAGTTACAGTTCGATTTAAATTCGAGTTACATTTCGAGTTAAAAGTCAAGCTCGAGTTAATATTCGAGTCAACTCGAAAAATAGATTATAATTTCAACTATCGAGTTTAACGTCGAGTTATGTAAAAATCTAGGAATAAAATGCGTTTGTCAATGTTGGCAAGGAATGGACATGCATTATATTTACGTTTTTCAGAGAAAAAAAATCTGAAAAGATGACCCAACTGACCCATTTCGATGCATATATACTATTAGTAATTTGTTTTGCGAGTATGAAATTCTCTGCTTGTATTGCATCGAGTGCGATAGCACGAGATGCAATACTAGCTGAGAAATCCACCCGAGCAAAACAAATTACTAATAGTATTTTTATCGCTAATTTTGTTATTGTTACATATCGGGTATATGTTTCCTTTTCAAATGAAATACATTTTTTAGTTAAACAGATTATTATTGGTGAAATATAGCGCTTTCTTTTTTGGAATTATTTTTGTCACGAAACGTCACGCGACGCCAAATTAATACGCTGTAGCTAAAGTCCCATAGAGATTGACGATGATATGTTGGTATCAGCGCAGTACAGTGATAATAGAATTATCGTTGCTCGGAAACAACTGAAAATTGCGCAAATTAGCGATAATTGTTGTTAAACAATTTTATGCGTAAGAAATAATAATACAATCAATCAGAGGCATTTAATTACGTGTTTTATATGTCTCTGAATCAATTAATTTAAATAATAATAATAGTATATACATCTTTTTACAACAATGCACAGCCAAATGATTGCAAAAGGTTTAGAGTGGTGGTGCCGTCGTAGTCATATTGACATATTTCAATATGTTTTATATATTCATTCTAAAAATTATTATTTGAATAAACATTTAATAATATATAAAAAAAAGAAAGTCAACAGGTAAAAAACTTTTGGAAAGAGGGATGCACACCACAGCGAGCAACAACATGAACAAGAAACAAGCTTTCTCCACTTATCAGGATTATATATATATATACACCCATGTCTGAAAATCAGCTCAAATAAATGTTGTAATATCTATTTCTTTGCATTGTATATCTGTCTAACGTCATTGTTTTCTGTGTTCTCGTTTTGGCCGTGTCTTTGGACTTCGATTTTTGTAAATTTCACTCCTTTGTAAGTAGTTGATATGGGATAAAGCCGTAGGTTTTTGAAAACATGTTTTCAAAAACCTACGGCTTTTTCCCATATCAACTACTATCTACGGGACTAACGAGAATAAACAAACATGTAAGATTTGTTATTCACTACAGTTGAGACGGGTAAAATGGGCTAGATTCTTAGTTCATTACATTTTTACGTTGCTTGCGGTTTAAGCATCTCATAAGTAAAACAAAAATCTTATAGGTTTTACTCTTTTTCCAACGCTCAAGACTCTTATTTAACCTGTTTAAGACACTGCTTATAAACTCTATCATTTTTATATAAGAAAGAAAAACAATAATCCAGTAATAAAAAATGTTTAGAGGAACACAGTTCTGTGATCGATATGAGTATTGTAACTTTTTACCAGATACTCCTATAGTGTCTCCACCAAATGGTCAACAACAAACAAAAACGGATTACAAATTTAGCATAAATGATAAGGCTTCGTTTTATGACTGGTATAATGGGTATTTTTTAATCAAGTTTAAAGATGATAAACTAGCTGACGGAGCAGCACCGAACAACGACACAGTATCTGTTATTTCAGATGTAACAAATTTTCTTTGTCAAATGACAGTCTACCAAAACGGAAAAATAGTGTACAATTGCAATAATTTATCTCTAGCAAATCACGTCAAATCATTGCTTACACTTTCAGATGGTTATGTTAACAGCTTAGGCAAAAACAGCTTTATTTACCCTGATAATGTTGCAATCGCTGATGATACTAATACAGGGTTTAAGGCGAGAACAACGTTAACTAATGCAAGGAAAGAAGTAACAGCAGAAATACCACTAAATAGATTTTTGTTCTTCGCCTCCTTAGAACAAAATCTTTTACCCCCGGCACAGATGGGAATAACGGTAATAATAAACAACGATGGTTATTTATTATACAAGGCTGATGGCGCTGATGACGGTAGAGTTGTAA
>MJUU01019371.1:26624-44973 GCA_002080025.1 Modiolus philippinarum
ACACTGAACGTCAAAGTCATTTTACCTGCGTGAAGTTTGTTAACAATATTGGGTTGTGGCTTGCTAGCACTATTTTGATCTATTTTGTCTATTGTTTGTGCCTTCATGATGCTATAAGTTGTTGATGAATTTGTGCTTGAGGATGTTGCATTATGCAGTTATTGAATGGGTTGGATTGAAGCAATAGACCAGAATATTTGTCTTGAAGTAATGGGAATGATCAAGTGTTCTATAGCAAGGCCAACGGCGGAGTGTTACAGAACACTTGATCATTCCCATTATCAAAGGACCAATATTCGGGTCTATTGCATTGAAACCCATTCAATAACTGTTTTATTACCTAATTATTCATTTGGGATATTCATGTACATGTTTTAAATGTCCCCCTAAAATGTTTTGACTCTATTTACCCTTAAAATACAGTTGGTGATGAGAATGAAGTGCGATTTAGGTATTTTGTCTTGTGTGCATGATTTCAAATTACTAAACGTTTCACCATTAGTAAAGTATATCTGTTAGATATTAAATTTAAAAGAAGGTTATCCTTAAAATGATCATGCTATTTTGCAATTGGATCTTTTTGGCATAACATCTACTCAATGGCTCTTTCTTTTCAACTTATTGATAATTTCAAGTTTATGACACGACAAAAAAATCGTATTCACTTATACAAGTTTATGTCTTGTGGACAAAAATGAATTTAAAAGAGCAAAACACAGGAAGAATTTTGAAATAATATTTTCAATGTAACAAAAGTCAGTTAAATACCTTATACTTTCAATTGTTGGAAAAATCTTCAAGCAGCCAAGTGGTACTTAACAGAATAAACAGAATACAATAATTCACAGTCACTTCTATGTTCTGATTTCAGGGCTCTATTTAGTAGACAGAAATAATGGTCGCCTAGTCGACAAAAATACTGATTTGCAACTGAAATAAAAACTAGTCACCTTTAGGGCCTCCATATCTTTACCTTCTGGTGACCGAAATAAATCATATTTATACTGTTTTACTCTGTCCTATTCTTTCGACGTTTAGTCGATGTTAGATGTCTCGATTAAGGAAGTGTAGTCTGGATGATTTCTCACCAGTTAAAGCTTCCGGAGAGTGATATAAGAGACTAAATTTCATGTCACTACCCATTTCTCCTCTTTGCCGCTGGTGATCGAAAATCGTTTTATTTCTTTCTTCTTATACATATAACTTCTTTTATTTGATTTACCTGTTCTCAACCTGATGAAGCTGAAATAATGCTCACGGGAGATTTATCTCTAACCATTCAATCTATCTATTTATACTTTCCTAAGGAGAGATGAAAAGGCTAAATTTCCTGTCACTACCCATTTCTCCCATTCTTCCAGTGGCAATGAAAGCTCGTTGCCCCGGTTGTTTCTACCACATTTAATTCTCACTTCTTTTACTTGCAATTTTTAAACATTGATTCATTTGTTCTCGTAGTGATATAACTGAAATATTGCTAATTGGACATAAATTTCTAACCCATCAATCAGTGAATTTACTTGCTATTTTGTACAGCTTCAAACACCGAAAAGATCTCTTGCGACAAAAGACTTTTGACTGGCGACCAAAAATTTCTGTTGGCGATCATTTTATTGACAACGATCGCCAACTGGCGACCTTATGTCAAAGTCTACTTCGAGGCCTGGATTTGACAAAAGGTCACTGGAGTGCTAAAAATTAATTCAATCAAATTGGTTGGGTTATAGACTCGTCAAGGAGACTATTGCACAGTGCAATAGTACTTGACAGTGCAATAAGACCACCTTGATTTGAATAAATGTTGAAAATAGTAGAAAATATGTATTCATTTCATAAATAGGATAAAACCTTGTAATTAGGTAATACCATTATATGGTATGCATCTGAATGTTATTGTTCAATACATTCATGATTTATTGTGTCTGCTGGAATCAATGTGACTGTTGTATACTTGACTTAAATATTGACCGCTCGGATAAGAAATGCTAGTTAATGCTACACTTGTGGCAGAAAACAGAAACAAATCCATGTCCAAAGAAACTATACCAGACATGATCAACATTGATTGAGGACATGTGTTCAACTTTTATACCTGCTATCCAAATTTGGTAGAGGAGGAAAGGGAAAAAAGATATGAAATAACAGTGTTATCTGTAAAATTAGATACGAGTTAATCAGAAATGGCACTGGGAAAACCTAATATCTTAGTACATGTTCAACTGTCTATTCTAGCTGACTTTGCGTCAAAGATTCAATTAGAATTTAAAGTGCACATAAGTATTTTAGAATTTTAAGATGTGTATCTGCAATATTCATGAATTTGACTTGGAGGAACTGTTTAAAAATTCCTGGATTCAATTTTGTATTTTTGCGAATTTTTCTTCTTAGTTTTTTTTATCTCTTTTTTCTTTTTGTTTTAAATCAAAATTAAGCAATGGTAATACACCAACAGAAGGGAGTGGAAAAAAACACCATCAATATATGTGGGAATGGGAAATGTTTTAAAGCTTTTTTTGGCCTTGAAAAGTGTTAATTGGAACTCCGTAGCAAACAGCGAAGCGACTTTTTTTATGCCCCCGGCGTTAGGCGACGGGGGCATTAAGTTTTACCCTTGTCCGTACGTCCGTCCGTCCGTACGTACGTCCGAAAATTTTTGTCAGGGATTTCTCAGCTTGTGTATGCAATAATGATTTGATATTTGGTCTGAAGCTTTGGTATGATGAGTTGTACCGTGTCTCCCATGTTCAAGTCCGTAACTCATCTACTTCCTGTTTGGCGACAACTTTGATTTTTTCCCTTTCTAGCCATATATTGAAATTTATCGTATAGGATTTCTCAGCTTGTGAATGCAGTAATGCTTTGATATTTGGTCTGAAGCTTTAGTATCATAAGTTGTACCGTGTCCCCCCTTTCAAGTCCGTAACTCGTCTACTTCCTGTTTGACGACAACTTTGATTTTTCTCATTATAGCCATACATTGAAATTTTTCGTCAAAGAATTGTCAGCTTGTGTATGCAGTAATGATTTGATATTTGGTCTGAAGCTTTGGTATGATGAGTTGTACCTTGTCTCCCCTTTTCAGGTCTGTCACTCATCTACTTCCTGTTTGCCGATATTTGTATGGCAGGGACATCCGTGTCCCATGGACACATTTTCTTTTATTACACAGAGAATTAAGTATTAATTTGATATATTATATTTTATCTTAATTTTTCTTGCCTATGTAAACTTTTCATAACTATAAAGGGTATGAATTTGGATATAAGGCATCTGCTACTGGGACTGACTGCGTGAATCCTCTCGACTGTATGAAATTAAGGGAGAATAATATCTCGTATGGATGTCACCCAGTAGCTTGAGTGGAAGTTTTGAAGAGTGGCTCCGTTGTGGAAGGCGAGAATGGTCAGCATAGATGTTCGCAATTGTCTCCGCAATTGATTTAAGCGTTCTGACTGGGCTTAAATAAGGGCACTTCATAGACTTTTATTCAAATGTCAATGTTATCAAATTATGAAAATATGCATATTAAAAGCATTAAGTGTTTTTGTTTGTTTGTTTGTTGGTTTGTTTTTTTGTTTTTTTTGTGTGTTATTTTTGTTTTGTTTTGTGTATCCTTAGGCCTACTCCGTTCTTGAAACACTATTTCCTTCATCTTGAAACAATTTTTCTAGTACTGGTAAATTGTCCTTTATTACTCGAAAATATCAATTTGTAGTGAAATCTGGTTGTAACGGTTTGGTAGGAATTTGCTTTTCAACCGGTTCAGAGCTATAAAGTTTAAATTTATTTTGTTATTTTTTAAAATCAAATGGATTTTGTGTGCAATAATCCTTTTGGATATAAGGCATCGGCTACTGGGACTGACTGCGTGAATCCTCTCGACTGTATGAGATTAAGAGAGAATAATATCTCGTATGGATGTCACCCAGTAGCTTCTCCGTAGCGTTTGAGTGGAAGTCTTGAAGAGTGGCTCCGTTGTGGAAGGCGAGAATGGTCAGCACAGATGTTCGCAATTGTCTCCACAATTGATTTAAGCGTTCTGACTGGGCTTAAATAAGGGCACTTCATAGACTTTTATTCAAACGTCAATGTTATCAAATTATGAAAACATGCATATTTAAAGCATTTAGTGTCTTTTTTTTGGGGTTGTTTGTTTTTTGTTTTTGTTTTGTGTATCCTTAGGCATCCTCCGTTCTTGAAATAGTATTTCTTTTATCTTGAAACAATTTTTCCAGTACTGGTAAAGTGTCCCATATTACTCGAAGATATCAATTTGTAATGAAATCTGGTTGTAACGGTTTGGTAGGAATATGCTTTCCATCCGGATGAGAGCTATAAAGTTTATTTTGTTATTTTTTAAAAATGGATTTTGTGTGCAATAATCCTATTTAAGGCATCACTCTCCACACATCCCATGACTAGCCGTTTGTGAAGCTGTCACAGAAACATGTTATCCTGTTTCCTTTAGAAACGGTGTCCACTTTGATTTCAATTTTTAGGGTATTCTATTGATGGAGTATTTTTACTGGTCTTTCCTAACGCTTTGGCGTGTTTGATGCGAATAGCTGGAATTGATTGGATTTTTTGTACAAAGAGAAAATACATATCGGCTTGTCCTCGGTTCACTTTCAGTTCTATTCGATTCAGTTAATATCTCTATCGACCAAATAAATCCAAATGTAACTTATCCATCAATCAACTGATTTCCTTTCGGCAATGGATGCTTTTCGATTTTTCCTATCATTCTTTACTGCTGATAAAAGCAGGAGTATCTATACCACACGACACCAGTCGATTGGAAATCTTTGGCTGCTGGTGCATAACTGAGAAGCGTTTCGAGGTAAAATCTTCAAGGATAAGACGGTGAGTGGTGACACCAATTTTTCATTGAGGTTAAGACTAGTCTTTAGAATTTGTTTCCCATTCATTGCCAAAGCTAAGCACCAATGCTTCTAAGAAATCTTCGTCTGGTCGCTAAAAGTGATGTATTGTGTCTTGAGGCCTCTATAGAAATCCTGAGGGCAAAGTTTTCAACCCCACTTTGTAAAATCAAAGCAGATGCCCAGCCCTTCCTCCACAATAGGCGACTGGGTGGGTTTCTGCACCTTGAGCCCACAGCAGGTTTCCAAAGTTGAATGTCAAAACGTTGGAAATAACCACTTTGAGACTTACTGTAGAATTCCAGACGGCAAAGTTCTTGACCACTTGTGGTTGAAATGGGAGCTAGAACCCCTGTCTTCTTCCAACTAAAGTGCCCAGGTGGGTTTCTGCACCTTAGGCCCACAGCAGGGGTCCAAGGTTCGACTTTTGTTGATTTTTCCAAAAAGGGGGGTGTATGTGAGGCCTCTGTAGAACTCCTGACGGCAGAGTTTTCAACCCCGCTTAATAAAATTAAAGCAGATGCCCTGCTCGACCTCCACCATGAGGCCCTGGGTGGGTTTCTGCACCTTGAGCCCACAGCAGGTTTCCAAAGTTGAATGTCGAAACGTCGGAAATGACCACTTTGAAATTTTCTAAAGAATTACAGACGGCAAAGTTCTTGACCACTTGTGGTTTAAATGGAAGCTAGTACCCCTGTCTTCTTCCAACTAAAGTAAGAAAAAGAAAGGAAACGGGGAATGTGTCAAAGAGACAACGACCCTAAGGGGAGCAATAACAACTCAAAGCCACCATAAGATNAGACCGAAGCTCTCCGATGACTCCCTGAAGAGTTATTGCCCTTGACGTGTTTGGAAACAGGTTTTTTGTGTATAACTTTTAAACTTTTACAGATAGTATGGTCATGTAACATATCAAATTAATCAGTAAGAAGAGACCTTCAATTTGATCCCAAGGTCAAAAGTCATCAAGGTCAAAGGTCAAGGTCATAGCCAATTTTTACGTTTTTTTTAACGTAAAATCTTAAAAACGATTAGAAATGCCTACTCTAATATATTGGAGACAATATGCATCTCATCAAGATGATTTTAAACATGTGACATGACAAAACATAACACTAAACACAACATTGACTGGGAAAGACCTTGCAATTGTTCTCTGAACAATTGTCTTTTTAATTGTCCCATATATTTATTTCACAGTGAGTACAAATCACTCGCGAGCTAAAAATATAATGAAAAGTCCGTTTTCTCCCTACTTAAAAACTTGAATAAGGTGGATCCTGAAAAAGGCCATATGCAGAAATCAATTTCCCAATATTAGAAATTTGATTGTATTTTTTTACCGTGGCTGTCTCATCACACATCTTGTTTACTTAAGGAGATGGCAGGTAAATAAATTTCTAGTTCTAGTGCTGTTCTAGTGCTGCTGATGAGGAATAAATTTCCGAAATGGCCATACAGCTCATTAAATTATTGCAGTTGGAGTTAACATATGTGTTATGGTCTCGTGTTCATTTACTCCATATCCTTTCGTAAAAAATTTACAGGGGAGACAATTTTTGTGAACTACTTCCCCGCCCGAATAAATAAATATGCATAAAAATAAATGAGGTCAAAGTAAATAATTCGAAGTAAATAAGTCGGGATAAGTAAATATATTGAGGTAAATATCTGTTAAAGTGCTTTGAAATTTATAAAATCATAGGACGGACAAAAAAGAGCGATGCAATAGTCCGAGGCGTTTGCAAGAATTAGAGTGTCTCGAATAACAAAAGAAATGTTCATAACAGGTCTTTAAATTAAAGTTGCATAGCATTATTGTTGTTTATATCTTGATAAACAATGAAGGGATATATAGTACATTTATATGAGATAAAGTCTTTACAAATACAAGGTAAACACAAAGCAATGGAACAACGCTTTTATTGTTATTCTTCATCTTGAAGACACCATGAGGCCTTCAACAAAAAGCTTTGCTCATACCTCATAGTAATTTCAAGACGGCCCCTAGCACCGGTTTGAGTGGAATTCATTGCTAGTTAACGAGCAACGCAACATCCATGCTTTATATTATCCATGAGTGCGGAGCTTTCAGCAGACATTAAATTTACTGACATAGTGTTCTTACAATCGCTTTCATCCATTACCCGACAAAAAGAATAACAGAAAATCGCATTACTTAAACAACCACAGTGCACTCATCCGGTCAAAAGTAAAAAAAAACTTGGCATTATAAAATCATGAGATGTCACCGCCTGATTTGATCATCTTTGGGTCGTTTCATCGAGAGTATCCTAAAATTTGTCGTAGTAAGACATATCTTAGGACAAAAGTTAGGACAATCTTGGGACTGTTACGACATAAGTCAGTTTGTACATTGAAGCTGTCCTAAGACCATCTTAATAAAGATTTCATAACTTTGGTCTGATATTAGATTTGGAAAACAAATTTTAGTGGCATTCCAATAATTTTCTTGTATTGAAATCCATGTTCTCATCAAGCTTAGGATAAATTTTGAGATGTAATCTAAGTTGGGATATGTTCGATGAACCCACTGAACTTAAGTACAAGATTTGTCTTAAGATGGGTTGAGGACATATGTATAAATGTAGCTATGAAAACAGATGAAGCCCCCGGAGGACAACATTCTTAATTTAAATGAAAACTTGTACATCTCGTTTTTTTTTTTTTTTTTTTGTTTTTTTTTTTTTTGTTGTTTTTTTTTATCAAAGAGGTGGAGATCAATAGGAAGTAGGCGGAGCGCAATGGTTTTTGTCCTATTGTTTGGAACACGTTGTCCATTGTTTTTGTATATAAATATTTCAGCAATATTGTATTACAATCGACTGTACTATATTGGTACATAAAAAATACATACCTTCACCGTCTTTAAATAAACCATGCAGACTACAGATACCGTGAATGATTGCATCCGGGTACATTTTAACATGAATCTATATATACATTTTTTTTTCGTTATGCTGAAAAATATTCCAAAGTAAAGAATGTACGTGATGCATTTTTGACAAACTGTTTTCACTTAAGCTTATTGATAAATCATGCCCAGAGCTTTTCGCAGAATAAATCACTGTAACCAGAGAATGCTTCAATCCATAGAATCTACGACTGTGTGTTGCTGTCATGAATCTCAGAAATGTTCTGTATATTGTTGTCTACTACTTAAATTTCTGTTTCGGCAAAATACCGCTGTTTATTACTTTATTTCATTGCATTCATGACTATTTATTGTTTTCATGGAGTTCTTATTACAAGTTCATTTCAAAATAAAGACATGTAATAAACCTCGTTATCGTTTTTAAAAAGTCCCTTTACTTTAAATAACGTTTATATTCATGTGCATTCAAGTAGAATAAAACAATTTTGCATTTTTAATTCAACACAACTTTAAAGAGATTAATAGGTAATAATAAAGATCGATTGTGAGAAATTTCGTCTTTTCTCGAGTGGAGCGTAGGGAAACGAGAGGAGAAGACATAGAATTTCCAACAGCAATAGTCGCAGTCTTACATACACTCAAAACAGTATTTAATCCATGCTATTCAAAACCATTTCGTGTGGTCACTGAAGCCGATTGTCTCTTAGTCTACTAAATTTCAAATAAAAGTATTTGATAAACCTCGTTATTTTTGAAAGACGGTCCTGCCCGGCAGTCCTGTTTCTGATAATAAAGTTTTTACGAAGTACTTTTGTGCGTTTTCGGCTGGTTATTATCTGTTTTTGGGGAAAATTTTAAATTGTTAGCCTGTTAATGAAACCCCTCTTGCCTCTCTTCCCACTCTCTATACTAAAGTAAAACAAATTTGGGAAAGCTATCAACGAAAAAAAGACTGAGATACCAATTCATTCGAATGAATTACATCATGCATAGTTCTAATACACGTTTTCAAATGTCTCAGACAAACTGCAGACTCTTATAGTGCAGCAACCTGTCGTGAATATCTAGCTTATTTTCCGAGTTTAATCAACCAGCATGACACACGGCTAAATTATATCTAATATTTAAAGATATGATATGACGCTTTGATTTTGCCTGGTCGTAAACGTGAAATATGGTGCAAATGTTAAGAATCTAAGGTCAACGGTCAAATTTTCAAAATTTACTTTTTTGTATATTTCTAACGCTTCAAAGCATATATAAAAATATTCTCAACAAATGATTGCTTATATTATCATTGATTTTGTCTCTAATGTATTTTATAATAGATATAAAAGCAACAATCAAGAACAATAACCCCTTCGCAATATGAATTACGTCCTTTTACTCAAATGAGGAAAATTTCCACTTTAAATGGATTTCAAAGCGAAGTTCATTGCCAAAAATAAGTAATTTACATTCATTTGATGAGTATTTATAAATTTTTTGACGACCTGAAATATGAATAAAGGTATGTGTGACAAAAATATAGTCCAATGAAAATACCTTGTTGAAACAACCATTGAGAGTCATTTTTAAAAAAAAAACATTTATTCAAAAATTTTGTAAAAAAATAATTTAAAAGTGATATAAATAACTCAAAACATAATTGTCAGCAATTTGAAACTAGAAATAATGTGAGCATAGCTCACCTTAATGATGCCCCCGCCCCACATGGGATACTTGAAAAACAAAGTTTTTGATATGTTAAACCCCAAAAAAGGGTAAAATATAGTTTCCATAACGAGAACTAGTTGATTATGAAATTTCTCACATCAAGTTAAATAAATTTTGCAAATGTTTGAAAGCGAGGCTTGTCGAGCTTTTAAACATTTCAAAAATTATTTAACGAGTTGTGAGAAATTTCATAATTAACGTGTTTAAGTTGTGGAAACTGTTTCTCTAATGGCTGGATGAAAAACGCCGAGAATTGTATAGCGAATAAATTTGGCGGGAAATTTCACGAAACTTGTTCTCCTCTCTAGATTTCAATACCGTTCAGGAAGTGTGAAAACTGGATAGAAATTAGAGAAATCAAAATCTAAGGCAGGAGGTGTACGAAGAGGTTCTCTAAGAATTTTATTAAATCCATCCATTAGTTTAGGGGGGTTGCGGATAGTATAACATTACCCCATTCAGATAATGCATGGTAAAGTTTATGTTTGGCCATGGATGGGATACCTCAATACTTGATCAATCGAAGTCTAAAAAGTAAGTGCACTATGCCATCATGTGATAAAGATTCTCTAAAAGTCTCATCAAATAAATCTTCATTTTTAGGCGGAGTTGCGGAAAGCGTACCGATACCCATTATGACAAAGAATGGCAAAGTCTTTGTATGGTTATGGGAAACCCTCAAAATTGGTCAAATAAAAATCTTAAATAGAGAGTGAACTATGGCATCATGCAATTAAGGTTCTCTGAAAGTTTCATTAAATTCCATTTATTGGTGTAGGAGGTGTCGCAGAAAGCGTACCAGTACCCCCTAAACGCATAAAATGGTAAAGTTTGGCTATGGGAAACCCCAAAAATGGTCCGATAAAATCTTATCAAAGGTGTAGTGTGCCATCATCTGATAAAGACTCTTTTAAATTTCATCAAAATCCAATGACTGATTTGGGAGGAGGTGCAGACGACATACCAGTGGGAATTTAGTATTCATTTTGTTCGTCTATCCGTTCGACCTTAATATCTGCAAATCCTTTTAAACTACAGATAAATCTAATGAAACCAATGGTAGCCTCTATCTCATGATGACCCAGTTCACCTTCTACTTTAGGTTTAGATCTTACCAATTTTTGGGGTTTCCCATAGTCAAGCATGGACATTTTCAGTTATTGCTATAAGGGGTACTGGTATATGCCATCTACAACTCCTCCTAAGCCAATGAGTACAGTTTGATGAAACTTTTCACATGATGCCATATTGAACCTTCTATTTTAGATCTTGAACTGGGCAATTAAGAGATTTTAAATAACCAAACACCGTTTACGCAATGTATTTGTCATTAGGGAATACTCTTATGTCGTCTGCAGCTCCTCCCAAACCAGGTATTGGAATTTGATGAAAGTTTCAAAGAATCTTTATCACAAGATGCCACACTGCACCACATTTTTTGTGGTTTCCCTAATAGCCAAACATGCACTTTACCATTCTATATTTTGAAGGGGTTCTAGTATGCTCCTGTGACTCCTCCCACACAAATGAATGTAATTTAATTAAACTATCAGAAAACTTTTAAAAATGCATGATGCTATAGTTTACTTTCTATTTTAGATTTCGATTTGACCAACTTTGAGCGTTTTCCATAACCATACAAAGACATTGCCATTCTTGGTCATAAGGGGTATGATGGCATTGTGCACTTTATTTTTTAGACTTCGATTGATCAATTTTTGAGGTGTCTCATTGCCAAACATAAATTTTACCAGGGAGTAATGGTATACTATACACAACCCCTCCAAAACAAATGTGTGGTTTAATAAAACTCTGTGAGAACTTTTTACACATGATTCCTTCGTGCATCCCCTGCTTTAGATTTTGATTTAACCATTTTTGGGGGTTTAGCATATCAAAACATTGACTTTGCTTTTCATGTTTCCTATGTGGGGCGGGTGTGTCATTTAGGTGAGCTATGCTTACATAATTTCTAGTTTCAAATTGCTGATAATTGCTTCTTTAATTATGTTTTAACAAGGTATTTTCATTTGACTATATTTTTGTCACAAATATCAGTATTTATATTTCAGGTCGTCAAAAAATTCATAAATACTCATTGAATGAATGAAAATTCCTTATTTTTGTTATATTACTTATTTTTGGCAATGAATTTTGCTTTGAAATCTCTAAAAGAGAAAATTTTCCTCACTTGAGGAAAGGGACGTAATTCACATTGCGAAGGGGTTATTGTTCCTGATTTTTACCTTTATTTCTACCAAAAGACACATGAGAGACAAGATCAATGATAATAAAAGCAATCATTTGAGAATTTTTTTAGATATGCTTTGAAATGTTAGAAATATACAAAATAGTAAATTTTAGAAATTTAACCTTTGACCTTAGTTTCTAAACATTTGCACCATTTTTCACGTTTACGACCAATCAAAAACAATGCGTCATATCATTATATTCAATATTAGGCATAATTTAGCCGTGTGTCAGGATGGTTGATTAAATTTGAAATTTTAGACTCTAGGTTGCTGCTCTATTAAAATACAAAAATGTCAACATTTTGCTTTATAAAAAAATACTTATCTAATTATCTTGAATATTCAAGAAATATCTCTAAATCCCGGCCAAAAACAAATATGATATATTAATGTAAAAAGTTAGCTCGCAATACAGCAGTTACCAGTTCAAATTTTTTCGCGAAATTGCAGAAATGAATTACAATTAATCATAATTATTAAAACTAAAAAATATTTTTTTGTCAGAGTAAAAAGCAAAATGTCTATTATCCTACAAAATTGATTCGAAACATCTTTAATGTTAAAGCTATTTCTACCCACCACTTGTATTTTTCATATTTTAGCAAATATCTTTTCCAGACATAATATGGCATTTTTTAAAAATATAATCGTTTGTCGCTTGTATCGTATGTACGAAATACTCATATACTAGGAGAGAGAAAAAAATCTATAGTTACTGTATAATTCAGTTTAATTGATTAAGCTGTTATAATCATTGAGCTTGAATCTCTTTCTACCTAAGAGATCTTTCAAAAACATATATATGCCTCACTGACCGTGTGACGGGTGCTGTTAACAGAGCAGGACATGCTTACCCTTCCGGAGCACCTGATGTCACTCTCAGTTTCACTGGAGTTCACACTGTGAGTGCCTTTGTTTTGAATGTTGTCATTTCTATTTCTGTGCTTTGTGTCTGTCTAACGTCATTGTTTTGTGTCTGGCGCCATTGTTTTCTGTGTTCTCGTTTTGGCCATGTCTTTGGACTTCGATTTTTGTGTACTTCCCTCCTTTGTTCCTTCGGTATTCTACTGCCGTTGTTTCCATGCAACCACTTCCAAACTAGTCCAATTTTTTTTTCAGTCCATGAGTAGTGAATCGGGTCACTTTGGATCCATTGGGTATATGTTAAAGTTCCTTCCAAATTTCCTCCGAAATTATCGATCGCCTTGATTGGTCAATTATCAGTTTTTGAAAGCTATTTCTGTTTGTATAACTGAACCCGTTTACTTGTATAGTGATATGGTTGTTTTGACATGTCCCTTATATATATTTGTAGTTGGATTTACGTTTTAAGCCCGAACTCTTCCCAGATATCCCTTTCATTATGTATAATATTTTCAGCCCGTCTTCCTGCGTCTTGAACGTAGAGCATCGCAAAGGTAATGTAGCGGTGTGAGAGTGGTGGGACGCTGGAAGATATTTAGTCATATATTAAACTTATAATCCCTAACGTAACCCTTCATGACCTTAACTAACCAACCTAATTATACCTAAAACTTCGTTCGTAAGATCCCCTAGGTAATCTCCCAGTTCGGGTCTCCATTCTCCAGGTTGAGATGTATAAACGATGGAATCGGTGTCGGCATATAGGGCACGGGTATTCAACTTCTCCAAATAACTGTACAACTTCAGTCTTGCTTGGGCGGTCGTGCACGTTGGTACGTCCGGATTCCTCTACAAACTCGTCTTTATACAGATATCTAATTTCAACCATCTCATCGCTGACAAAATTAATACCCATGACGAGAATTTGGTCACTGGTTAATATGTCGAAGTATTCTGCAGGATCACACACGTATTTGATTTGAGTTAGGTTAGATCTTTGACCAAATTTTCCCCAAAAGCTGTTCAACATCAACTTGGCTAGAGCTCGTAACCCCGGATTTCTTTGGATTTTATCGTACTCTAGGAGAATACCCTCCTTTTCATGGTACTCTCTGATATACTTCCATTTGTCCTCTTCAGACTGACACCATTCTGGCCATCCACTGGCTTCCTGCTTCATTTTAAGAAAGGTATTAATATATTCGGTGAAAAGTCCTCCTGTCTTTGTTGTTGGGTCGTATTGCTCCGTGTCAAAGTGCCACACTTCGTAAATCTGTTCAATCTTATATCCATGTTCCAAAGCTTTCTTGATTTCGTCTATCACCCAAGTTCCGGTCAGTGCTCGTTGCTCGTCGGCATGCTCACACGGTGTCTGTTGATGTGTTTCAGCACAAGTTTTACATAACGTGAACAATAACTTGTTATTGATTTTCGACGAGAGCACAGGGATATAGAGTCCTCTAGGTGGCAGTACTTTACATTTGATGAGTCCTTCGTACTGTTGAACGTCAGTAAAGTTTTCTGTGATGATCTCGGGATGTCCCACAGGGATTTTGCCGGTCTTGTTGATGTAGGGGTACAGCGATGTGACGTCTGCATACCATATGTCCTGGTCCTGTTCATACAGTTTAAATGCTTCGGTTCTTCCACCATAAAAGGCGTCTCTGGGCTCCAAAGGAGTGATCATCTCGGTTTGTTGGATAAAGTTTCTTAAGCTCTTATTTCCCCGAACCTCTTTGTCAAACTCACATTCACATTTACCAATGTAGATGTAACCTTGCTCTTCCAAATATCGTTTCTTCTCCCGCGTGCGTTGATGAAGATCACTCATGGTCATTCCATTGACTGGATTGACTGTGTCAGCACTATAACAATGTAAACAGCCGTGCCAGAACTTTCCGTTAAACTCCAATACATATTTTCCGCTCTCGTTCTCGTAGTATCCATCCACTCTATAGGGTCCGATTTGTTTTTCCCCTCCATTTCTTGCATGTTGTATGTTGATTCCTTCTGTTACCGATAGGTATTTGAGCCACTGCATTGCTTTTACGGAATGTTTTTCCTCTGGACGGTACCCTTGAGCTGGAATAATACCGATGGTATGTGGTTGGAGAAATTTCTGTCTGAATACCAAGTTGTAGGCTGATGCTATCGTGATGCATTGTTGGAATGGATCTATTCCTTCCTGTCCGTCGGTGGATTTCATCTCCAGGAACAGTTGTCTGAACGTTAAGCAGGCTCTTCTCAATATGTCCACGTCGGAGCGGCAGTAACTTAATAATTCTTTTTGAAAATCGAATGTTTGCTGGTAATTAGTCTCATACCATTCGAAAAAGGTTGTTCTGTCTTTCGGTTTCATTCTGTCAGGTTGGTAAAACATCAGATCGGGTAAGTGGTTGAGAACGGTTGATTGGTTTTCTTTCCTGTTAAACAAATGCGGGAAATATCCTTTCTTCAATTCCGTCAACCCAAACATCTTAGGTAATTCGGCTAAAGCCACGGGTAAAAAGTTGATGGAATTTATCATTCGGATGCGACATCCGGGTACTTCGATGTACATGTTCTTTGTTCCATTTGCTATGATGACGAGTTTCACCCCGTGTTGGTATAAATATCCTAGAATTGGTAACGAATAGTAACCTTTGAAATTGTGTGCGATGACGGTTGCTCCTTGGTTATCTCCAGACAATAGCCACTTACAAAAGTGTTCGGTTGTGTTGGGTCCGGCAAATACCAATTCGTTTTTTCCACATGTCTCGCAGATGCTATCTTTATCGACCTTTCGATCCATGCATTTCAAACATACTTTGTATATGACGCATAAATTTGGTTTGTGTTCGGAAGCTCCACACCTCATTGATTTGCAATGAGTGCACTTGCCGTTATCATCGGGCGAGTATCCTTTGTCACACTGGATTTTGTCATCTTGTGTGCATTCAAAGTCGAAGAAAATATAAGTCTGTTTCTTTTGTCCATGGTCGTTATTCACGGGTTGCATGTAGCACTGGTGTCCAGATGGATAATAATCTCTACAGGTCTGACAGTAAGTATTTCCACAGGTATGATCTCCATAGCGTTTGTTCACGGTTTGCCCACAGTTCTTACATTTATAATAGGTAGTGCATGTTGAGTTTCCAGACGGTGTCTTCTTTTTGTGTAGTTCTAAACATGTTGACCCTTTGAAATATCGTCCACAATCGGTATATAAGGTCCAGTCATCTTCTATTGGGTCGTGAATTTTCCTACAGTAATGACATGCGTTATTGCAAACGTGTTCTTCTTTAGTATTGTATCCTTTGTTGCAGTCGGTACAGAAGTAGACGCGGCCAAGAAATGCAGTCATGCTTGTAATGACATCGTAATGGTTGTCGTGGTAGTACAGGTATATTTTTTTCTCGGCTTTTGGGCCATGATAAATGATTCCGTTGAAATGATCTCTGGATATTACATGTATTTGATAATCCGGTAGAAACGATTGGAATTGTTTGATCTCTTCGATGCCGCATTGTTGTACAGGTACTCCCGCTTTTGTGTGTAGATCTAATGCCAATTCTTTCTGGATGTACTTGCCATGTTTGATAGAGCTCCACTGTTCGTGTCCGTCAATTTTTGCTATGGCCGTTACAATGGCTCTGGCACAGCACAAATTGTCATCGTTCTGTATACGAATGATGCATCGCTTTTCCTTCAGGAACCTTTCGGTGTCCACGTTTTCACATTTCTTTCTGGTACCACCTTTCGGAAGGCTAACATGAGTAATATTTAACTGGATACTCTGGTCTAAGACAAAGTGTTCGTTAGACTGCAGCACTCGTTCTATTTCTGCTAATAGTATGTCACCTGTCACCTGTCTCATTTGCATGAATGGTAATCTGCTGGGAAATCCAGGTCTGGGCATTCAAGGGTGACTTGGACTAAATCCTCTTCTTTCATTCCGCTGGTCAGGTCTGATAAAATGGAATCAAACAGACTCTGTAGAGTTTTCAGAATTTCTGGAACATTCTGGACGTTTAGGTTTTTAAAGGTCACTTTGTACTCTGTCGACTCGGTGTTAAAACGAGGTATTTTCGTTCCTTTCTCCTTTTCGATGACGTAATGTTGCTTGGGTTGGGTAACATCTAAGGGTTGAAAAGATGATCCGAATCCAATTTGATGTTTCTCTTTCTGGTGCTCGTACAGGTTATCTTTGCTTCTATATAGTAATCCACACTTGGTACACGGAAAGTAGCTGTCGTTGTCGTGTTTTCTCTCGTGTCTGTCTAGATTATCTTTCCTAGTGAAACGTTTCAGGCATATTCCACAGGTAAAGGTATTGTGATCTTTATTAAGTCGGTAATGCTTTAACAGCCGACTCCTTCTGACAAAGGCTTCTTGACAATATCCGCATGAATGCATCTGTAAAAGGTTATACGCTATTTAGTTATGTATTATTGATTATTATTTTCTGTATTATTGATTATTTATTTAATTCTGTATTATTGATTACTTATACGGTCTCTTTTGATAACTTTATTTTTAAATCAAACTTTAATTTCGAAATTTCTGTTAGGCTTTATCGACATTTAAATTAAGTTCACTTACCTTTGTTCTGTTTATTATCTCTGGGAACGTCTGTTCAATTCGTCTGTTAGTTGCAGAATGAGAATGTTAGTTAGTTATATGGATTGGTGGGCGACTTACCTATTTGAGGCAATTGCGCCCTGGTAACTAATTTGGGTATTACCCGATAATTGTTTATTAAGAAGTAATAATGTAATGTTTAGCACAAAATGTGAGTTGTCTTAGTATTGTCTGTTGGTGGATGTGATATTTAGTAATATATACCAGTACTAGATTTTTGTGGTTATAGTTTATTCCCATTTTATTTTTAAATTCAATGTAAAATTGTGTGGTTGACTTGTAGATCTGTACTTTGTATTATTGCCGTGGAGAAAAACAAAGTTGGTATCCCTTTTTGATATTGTATTCTACACACGTCCTATATACCTTTCCCAATTTATATATATGTTTATACTACATCTGTTAGTTCTATTTGTGCGTGTTAGTTTCTTGAGGGTGGAGACAGGTGGCACCTTTATGCCCCATGCCTCCCCCTCAAGACCGCTAATAATACTTTAATACTATTTTATGGGATAGAATGTTGCTCGATGCGTCTGATTTTATACAGGTAGACGCGTTGTAGCGAAGGTTCTGATTGGTCGGTTATTTTTGTTACGGGCTTTGTGATTGGTAGATTATTCTGTGTTCTGATTGGCTGGATTTATCACAAAGTCGGCATCTGATTGGTTGAATTCCCTACAATTTGATTGGTCGGTTCATTTCTCTATTGTTATGTTTCTTTTAATAGATCGAATATTCCAGAAGATGATGCAATCGATCGACGGCGTTGATTTAAAAGTGTACGGATCGATGATTCTATTGAATCATACTGACGCGATATAATAGGAATGTTTTAATTACTTAATACTTCGCATATTTTATAAATTGAATTAATAAGATTTTATTATGTGTTAGATGTATTGATTTTCTACTTAAATTTCACAATTTTCTAACATGCTTTGTTTATTTTCATCTTAGTTTAACAATTTTATATTAATTTGTATTTTGTTTTGCAATTTTCTAATTTTTATCAGACGCGTTTTGTTTATTTTCTTGTTTGTTTAAAATTATATAACTATTTGTATTTTGATTTGCAATTTTTCAAATTTAAGACACACGTTTTGTTTATTTAAACATGTTTT
>MJUU01019374.1:20702-31012 GCA_002080025.1 Modiolus philippinarum
CGGGTCGTGCACTATGGTCTCAACCCTGACCACTATTTTGGCATAGTCATTGCTAAACACAATGTTATTATCATAATAAGGAAATTTGCTATTTTTCTATTGTAGGAAATAGATCTTATAGAGAAAACTGAAATTGATGAGTAAACAGCAGCGGTTATTAATGCAGATTGATGAAAAACAATCAACTGTTTTGTTCCAACGATAAAATATTGGCAGCTTAAGTATCAATTACAGTAACACTTATGTATTTTCGTGCATTATTTCATTCAGTGGTACAGTTACATCTGTTTCCTTGAGGTAAAACTGTTAAATGGAATCATTGGATGATTCTTGCCATTGAAACGTCATACTATTACATTTTTACCATGTCATTTTCCTCTTTCTATCACTCAAGTTGTTTACTATATGTGCAATATATTATTATAAATGTGTGTAGATTATTTTTTTAGAGTCAACTTCAGATGACTAGGTAATTATCAGCTATCCACAGGAACCTGTTAGCAATAGCCATCCCATGCTATCCACAGTCGTTGGTGTTGTAAAAAATCTTCCTACAACTGGTCCAAATAATACCAAATTTGACACAAATATTCATTGTTTATAAAGATGGAATGACTTTGTTGTTTTGACACTAGTTCAAAGATAAGATGGCCTCCATAGGCGATTTTGATTGAAAATTAGGTTGTATGGTTATAGGAAGGTTCGTCGTGACGTCACAGACTCGAAAAGGTAAATTTGGTTGGCAAGAAATCGTGATAATTGATTAGGGCCATAAAAATGTCATTTTCAATTCACTCCTACGAAATTGTCAATTGAGATATTTTGATAATTCCTTTTGATTGAAATTCTGGAATGTTTACACTTTTACAGGGTATTAATTTTTTAAATATATTTATTTTCAAAATCTATAAACATAGCGTTTTAGTAAAGTATACAAATTTCGGCAATTTTGACATTTTTTAAAACCACATAAAAAATTTTCTACAGGAAATGTTTAAAAAGTAAATCGGCAGAAAAAATATGAAAATCTTGAAGTTTATTATGCATTTTATAGATCCAAAATCGGATGGGTAATAAAAAAATTACAAAAGATCAAAAATTCTCTTACATTGTTAAATAGTGGTCCAACTACGACTTTGCCAACCAAAAATGCTAATTTGCATATGTAAATTAGATTTTGTGACATCACTAATGAGGTTCGCAAACCTTCCTATAGCATGTACAATTTTAAATCTGGAACCCAGCACATCTTATGAAACTAAATGTGGCAGAAATATTGACTAGAATGTAAATATAAAAGTTTGTTGTTTTAGTGCATGTGGGGAATTCACTGTAAGTGTCAGGGCAAATTATTTCTTTTACATTGGCAACTATGTAAGTGTCTTCGGGGAACCTTTACATCTGGTGAATTGAATTGTAATACAAATAATCATGAGAATCAAATTTGTGATTTCAGTGCAAGATGTCCACCGCGAACAATCCTAATTTTACATTAGACTTAGATATTTTAACCAGGTCTGAAAGCATGATTATCCTCATTTTTTTCCTTTATTTGCCTAGAAATACAAAATAATTTCTTTGAAAAAGGATTCACTTTTATTGCAGACATTTTTAAAACTGTTTTATAGATGAAGTATATAATGATCATATCAGATACCATGCCCAAATCAATATGCTTTACAGGTACTGATCATAAAGTTGTCACCTTTACAGAATTGAACATTTGATACTTTGTCAAAATCTTTGAGTTGCTTGACATCTTGAAAAACAGATATTTTAAACATATGTTTTTTTTAATCAAAAACATGGAATGATGGATACGATTAGACACAAGTTGCACAACTTATGAGGTGTTCCCCCTGAAAAACATTTTTAAAGATAAGTCTATTTATCAGGCATTGTAACATGATGTTTTTTATTGGATTTATGATTTAGAAATCTGCCTATTATTTAAGATGGCTATCACTGCAGATTCTACCTGGAGTTTTGGAAATATTTGTGAAGAGCTTAATCTTGAAAATTACAATTCATATATCAAACTATCATTAATATTAATGCTGTTTGGTAACTTTCTTATTACCTTAATTTGGTATATGAAGAAGGGGTGCATTTACTTAATATGTAATGCAGATCATGAATCCAAGATAGCCAACACTGCATATTTCATCTTGACATCAGCCTTGAGGGTAAAAAGTTGAAAATTGCTGCATCCTGAAAAGCATTTCATGGATGTAGTTGCTTCATTTACAATTATGAATGCAACAATGTAAGTAATGCTGGCTTATGTTAGGCCATTCAAAAAAATGTTTGTCTCACTTCTTGCCCGCGTCTGCCAAAAAGTATCTGCATCAAACTTTTTTAATTTATTTTCAGCAGTGTATTTCTTTCTATTTTACCGAAGTAGCTAAAAGTTCAAAATCTTACAAAAGACATAAGTGTATGTTGAGATAGCTTAGATGTATAAAAAAATTATCATCATATTGACATCAAAATCAAATTTTAGTGAAATCCAGGATTTCATGAAACAAAAAACTAAAAAAAAAAAAAAAGAAAAAAACGCAAATGAATAAAATAAAATAAATACTGCCTTCCCTTACCAAATTTAAAATAAAAAGGCTTGAGAAACAAACAATTTATATTGAATGGCTGGTTTTTACATTTTTTGCAATTTTAAGAGTAGAAGTATTTAAATCCAACACAGTAAAGCCCCAGTCACACTGTCACGTTTTGGCCGCTACGTTTCGCTACGTTTTAAAATGCCATGTATCATGTCATTTTTATGCCCCGCCACGAAGTGGAAGGGGCATATAGATTTACCCTTGTCGGTACGTCCCGATGTTAAGTTTTGTGTTTAGGTCCATATATTAGCAACCTCTTGTGGTATGATAATATTACATCAGTACATGCACCTTGATTAGTACTAACAGATTCACCAACAATTAGGGATCCATGACCTACATTTTACGCTTGAGTGACTGGTTTAATTTTGAGTTAAAGTCCATTTCTCAACAACTACACATTATAACAATATGATGTTTCATCAAATTAATTGCCTTGATGAGTACTACCCAAAACATTGACAGTTAGGTGGCTTTGACCTACTGTATATTTTACGCTTGAGTGACTTTGGTTAAATTTTGTGTTAAAGTCCATTTCTCAACAACTATGCATTATAGCAATATGATGTTTTATCAAATTAATTGATGAGTACTACCCAAATCATTGACAGTTAGGTGGCTTTGACCTATATTTTACGCTTGAGTGACATTGGTTTAATTTTGTGTTAAAGTCCATTTCTCAACAACTACACATTATAACAATATGATGTTTCATCAGATTAATTGCCTTGATGAGTACTACCCAAAACATTGACAGTTAGGTGACTTTGACCTATATTTTACGCTTGAGTAACTTTTGTTGAATTTTGTGTTACTGTCCATTTTTCAACATATCTTATAGACACATTCTCTAGTTTGTTATAATTTTATGGTCTGTACGTTTCACTACGTATATACTACATTTTTCTACGTACTGTTACGTTTCACCATGTTTTATTGGAAATTCAAAGCCTACGTTCTGCTATGCTTCATTACGTGTTGCTACGTATGTACTACGTTTTACTACGATTTACTACGTATTACTACAGTTTAATACGTTTTGACTATGTTTCGTTACGTTTGATGTACGTTTTGATACGTTTATGTTACGTATTAGTACGTTGTACTACGTATTAATAAAGATCTGTGAAAAAAGTTCAAGAATTTGCAAAAATAGTCCACACTGATTATTCATCGTGCAAATAGAAACTTACACAAAGGTATATTTAATCATTTTGTTCTATTGTACGAATGACTGTATAAAATTTTAATTGATTTTCGAATACCTGGTAAATATAATGATCTATAATGTTGACTTACTCTGTTAATTTGTGAACTTATCTTCAGCTCATAAAAAATATATCAAAATTAAGTAAAAATTCTGAAATACTTGGAAATATCATTTGTCGATCGGTAGTAGAACGTAGCGATGCGTATTTAAACGTAACGAAACGTATTACAGCGTACTGAAACCTAGAAATGTATAGAATGAAACATGACTAAGCGTAGAAAAACGTACTGAAACATAACAGATAAGTATCGAAACGTAGCAAGTACGTAGCGAAATGTATAGATTCTAATTACCTACGTTTTGCTACATAACGGCTACGTTTCTACCACGTTTTTCTACGTTTCCCTATGTTTGTGCTACGTTTTAATTTTTGGCTATGTTTGTATTGTGCTGACTAATACAAACGTAGCTGGCTACGTTTCTATACACGTATTGCTATGCATTGCTACGTTTGGTCTACGTTTTGCTACAGTTTGCTACGTATATTGCCGTTTCGCTACGTTTTGAAAACGTAGAGAAACGTAGGGTTAAAACGTGACAGTGTGACTGGGGCTTAAACATCTTCAATTCAGACAAAAATAAATGTGTGAGAAGGTTTTTCGTCAGTTGTCGCTGCTAAGAAATGAAAATAACTGAGCCTGGAAGGCTGTTTACAAATTACATTTCATTAAAGGTTTTGAGTTAGAACTTTTAATGTGCTTTCATATGTAGAAATGACAATCAAAGAACTCGGTATTATTTTAAGAGTTGGAGAGAGAGAGCAAAAGTTTTGTCAGAATTTTAAACCACTCCAGTAGCATGCCCCAGTAATGTTATGTATTAAAAAGGATTATGAAAAACCATTGTGTGTAAAAATCCTTGATCCTGTTGAAAAATTACATACATGGTAAGAATAGTCTTGTTGTGTATGTGCCAAAGAAGACTTATCATTTCTTAACTTGCATGTATATTTTTATGAAGATTTTTAATGTTAATTGCAATTGTATATGTACATTTTTATGTTATTAATGACTTTGTTAATTACTGATTTTAATCAAATATGAGTGTTATGTTAATAGAACTATTATAGCTTTATATATATATTTTGTTGAAAGATATAGTTTTACAACTGTTGATTTAAAATAAGCAATTAAAAAGTGCAGGGCATATTTCGCAAAAAAGTATCGGCTTCAGGGTCTTCAGTATATTGTTGACCATTTATCTGTACAATCTTATGTTATTATGAAGATAAAATTAATCAATGTTAGAAAAATATTAAGTTTTGTCATTAAGGCCAAATTAAAAAAAATGCATTAGCTTCTCAGGCCCCTGCCTCATCTCTTTTCTGGGAACCAATTTTACCTTTTTATTATATAGATGGTGGTGAATGATCAAGTTTTTTCAGTAAAATAAATCTCATATTATCACCGGTGAAAATAAAGGATTTCTAGTCACAGGAAGAAGTGACGTCACAATATCTCGTCAATGTTGTTGTCAAGTAAACAACTGCCACATTGAAATGAAAAAAATTATCTGCATCTAAAATCTCGGTTTAGAGTAGAAAATCTATATAATGAAAAAGCATAACTAATTGACTGTCATGAATATCAATAAAAATGTCACTCATGTCGATCAACGCAGTGGAAAGTTCCGCAACTAGTTTAATAGTTCTGCGTTGTTCGGCACTCTTGACATTTTTATTGATATTCACGATGGTCAATTAGTTATACTATAATCATTTAAGTTTCAAATAAAGAAAAATGAAAGTCACCTGCCTCATTACTTTTTGAGCATTCCAGTAATGTAAAAAGATGCCTCATCAGGATTTTGAACCAATAAAAATAAGAATCATCCACCTCCCTGCCTCATCATTTTTTCTGAAAAATGGTCTGAGAATCTAATCATTATTTTTGTATGGCCTAAGTTATATTTTCTGTTGTTATAACAAGGCTCATTTTTTGTTGATATATAATGGTATAAGTTTTGTTCTTTGTAAATGCCATCAGACTGTCTTGCCTAAAGAGAAGCCAGATTAAGACTCTACCTATTGTTTTTTTTTAAAGAAAAAAAAGAAAATTTATTTATTTTTTTTAAAGGACCAAAAGAAGAAAATTTGTTATTTTCACATCTTTCAATCAAGAAAATGAACTGTCGGATCATTTTGATAAGATTTCCGTTATTATATATCTTAGATATGAAAGTAAATTTAGAGAAATGGGGGGATAAGTTGAAAGAAATGTCTGTGGTCTTCTTATAATGCATCTTTTTAAATGGACAATTTATTTAAAAAATGGAATATTCAGAAATGGTTACCATTGACTGACTTGATATAGGACCAAATAGTGCAAAAATCTAGAAATTCCCTAAATTTAGTTAAAAGTTTATAAAAATTGTTTTCATCAGATTTTAATTTGAATTGATCCAAGGTACAAGGGTTAAACTTGTACAATATTGCAAAGTAATACATCTGCGCACATATTTCTTAGTCTTATACAAATGCATCAGCAGAAATAGGAAATCATGGAAATTAGTTGCCATGAAGTTGACCAGAAAAGACAGAGCGTGTAATAAAGAATCCACAAATATAAGTTGGTTTAAAGGATAAGGAAACAAAGGGGCTCATTTCAGGGCATCAAAAATATACTATGTCAACACTTGTTGTGGTCTAAGACTGTTGATGTACACTGTTCAGGGCCCTGACTTTTTTATACCCCGCCACATGTAGTGGCGAGGTATTATGTGATACCCCAAGTCGTGTGTCCATCCGTCCGTGTGTCCGTCCGTCCGTCCGTCCCCCGAAGGTTTCCGACTGATAACTTGTGAACGAAATAACATAAGGTCTTCAAACTTGGTATGTAACTTCTTTACCACAAAACTCAGGCCAAGACGTATTTTGGGTTCAGAGGTCTAAGGGGTTCTGAAGTTATGCCCCTTGAAACTTTGAAATTTTGCGAATTTTAGGGTTTACGACTGATAACTTGTGAATGAAATAATGTATTGTCTTCAAACTTGGTATGTAACTTGTATACCACAAAACTCAGGCCAAGTTTGATTTCGGGTTCAGAGGTCCAAAGGGTTCTTGAGTTATGCCCCTTGAAACTTTGAAATTTTGCGAATTTTAGGGTTTCCGACTGATAACTTGTGAATGAAACAATATATTGTCTTCAAACTTGGTATGTAACTTGTATACCGCAAAACTCAGGCCAAGTATGATTTTTGGTTCAGACGTCCAAGGGGTTCTGGAGTTATGCCCCTTGAAACTTTAAAATTTTGTTGAACGTGGAGGGATATCATGTAATGCACCATTACTATTTTTGTCTATTATACTCTATTTAGGTCTTATTTTCTGTTTTTACATTTTGTTTATGACTATTTTTGTCTCACCCGCAACGAAAGTCGCGGAAAGCGAGACATAGGCGTGAAAAGTATGACGCGACGGCGACAGAAGCGTTGGCGCCGTAAACTAAAGTTATTATATAGAAGCTTTTTATGTAGGAACTTTATATTTGGTCAATAGGTAGCTTACGGCGAACCCTATCTGTCGAACCCAAAATCATGTGACCTTATCGTAGAGTGGTAGAATCGGACTTTTGTGGCGAAAATAAGTAATACTGTTACTACTTATACATGTAATGATTCTCAAGATTTGTGTACAATCTCAACGTCATAAGGAGTCTGACGTTACAATTGGATAAATGCGGTAACGCGAACGTCTCATGAACGGCATCCCGAACAACCTTGACCTATATTTCGGTGTCCAGTGACCAGGTTAAGATTTTTTGCTTAAGTCCATTTCTCATTAACTAGAAGCTAGAAGTCAATGATATTTGGTATATAGCTTGGTCTTGGTTAGTACATGTCAGTCTGCCATATGGCTTTTGACCTTGACCTCAGAGTCACGGTCCAGTGCCCAGGTTAAGTTTTTTTGCTTAAGTCTGTTTCTCAATAACTACAAACTATAGGTCAATGATATTTGGTATATAGCTTGGTCTTGGCTAGTACATGTCAGTCTGCCATATGGCTTTTGACCTTGACCTCAATTTTACGGTCCAGTGACCAGGTCAAGTTTTTTTGCTTAAGTCTTTTTCTCAATAACTACAAGCTATAGGTCAATGATATTTGGTATATAGCTTGGTCTTTGTCTGCCATATGGCTTTTGACCTTGACCTCAATTTCACGGTCCAGTGACCAGGTTAAGGTTTTTTGTTTAAGTCTTTTTCTCAATAACTACAAACTATAGGTCAATGATATTTGGTATGGTAAACGGACAGAAAGTCACAGGACAAAAAGTTGCAGGACAGAAAGTCACAAATCTCCTAGGACAAAAAGTCACAATCTGTATGTTTACATTGGTGGACAAAAAGTCACAACTTATATTTTTTGCTTCATGTGTAAGTGTAGAATTATGGTCACACAATTATATCAACTGACCCACGAAATTGAATATGATATTTATATTATTTTTGGACTAAAGCCACTGCATATGGAATTTAATTGCTAAGATTTAGAAATAACACTTTTTAGAATCGAAAAGCTGTGTTTTTTTTTCAAAACATATATGAATTTTCTTGGTATATCTTAATGTCATAATGTTTTCTTTCTTTTAAACTATAACCAGTAATAACACATACGATGATAGGGCACCACCTCTTGTCAAACAGATCCCAATTAAGCAATAATTAATCATTATCTAAACATATATTGATTCAAATTAAAGTTATTGGTGTATCAATTAAACCCTACAATAAGCTTATAAGCCATACATGTAAAATAATTGGCCTACATTATTATTTATTTCCAAAGAGCTTATTTTAATGATAAAACTAAACTGCATGTCAGTGCTCAATACAGGAAATGATAAAATAAACATTCCTAGAATTTGTTTTGTATGGCGAGTCAAGATCATGGCCCCATATTTAAACTAAAATTAAGTAAATGTATTGCCTTTCATTTATTTATTATTCAAACTGTTACTTTTATCCTAATAAATTGTTCAAAAGACAAAATTTATAAATTGTGACTTTTTGTCCCATATGTTTTTAATTCAAACTGTGACTTTTTGTCCTGTGTCTTTTAGTCCGTGACTTATTGTCTGTGACTTTTTGTCCTACAATCATTTGGTATATAGCTTGCAGGCATGGGTAATGCTAATGTGTAATTGTAATGCCCTGTAATGCATTACATTATTACAAAGTAATGCATGTAATGTGTAATGCTCCATTTTTAGCATTACATGTAATTGTAATATAATGCATTACATTTCAAAAATGTAATTTAAGCATTACATGGCATTACATAGCATTACTTTTTTTCTAATTTGAAACTTGGGTAAAGCTTTTTAATTTTAAAAATTTTGCAACTCATCTAAAAGTATAAAACAAAATGTTTTCTTTTCATTCAGAAATTTTATGATCAAAAACATTTAATTTCAATTCTAGGTTTGAAAATTTACAATCCTTAATTTACAAAACAAACACAAGCTTCTAGTGACCAAAGTATAATTAGTTCAAAGATCAATGATTGTCACATGTTAAACTATTAATTAGTTTACATTTCAATTAATTTCTTTCCTTTGACAAGTGGATTTATGGCTTTAAATGATGTTAATTAAAGTGTCACTTATAAGAAACTATCCATGTATAAACATATATGTATAGGCAACTAAACTGAACTTTTTTCTCAAAAACTACATATAAAGTTTATTCTTTAATTTTTGAAAAGATCACATGAATTTTGCACAGTGAAGGTTTAACAAACCCACATTTATCTCCCCCAGCCCTTAAGCCTTGATATTAGATTGTAAATTTCAAAATTGTTCCAGAAAAATTGTGAAAAAAAAGAAACTACATAGGCATAGTAAAAGAGATAATACAGTCTATAACATATACAGTCCTTGCTTCAGTAGCCGTTACTAAAGGAGCGATCATTAAGCGATCCGTCAGCCGTCAACGATCAGTGATCGATCAGTGATCGATCAGTCAACAATCCGTCAAAGTCTGACGGATAGGAAAAGCAATTCACGTATTTGACGGATACAATACGTAAATTACGTGACTGACAGATGATTGATCGGTCCTATCCGTAAATGACTGATTGATAGCCTTACGTCATCTTTCAAGTTAATACATTTTGCGAAATGATAATTTCGTTTCATCAAAAAAATGAATTTAGTATTGAAATATATAAAAAAAATTATTATAACACCCGAGGTATATTTAAACCGTGCGTTAAGGTTAATATTATATTTACTTGATGTTTCTGTTTGTACGTAGGAACGAATGCATTAAAATTTGGAAGCACATCTGATTTGACCAATCGTCGAAAATAGACAAATTAAAAAAAAAATATATTAAAATAATTTATACAACTGGTTAAACGTTAATTGTTAGACAAAAACAGGAATGCAAATAAGAGCGAAACAAAAATTGAATGACAAAAAAAAA
>MJUU01019374.1:36603-48461 GCA_002080025.1 Modiolus philippinarum
TTTCTTTTTCATACTTGTTCAAATTTCAGTTGTTGGCACACTGCGGTTGTATCATGCTGTGCTCTGCCTAGCCATTTATTAAGGGTTGAATAACGGGGTTTTTTATCTGAGATCAGAATTTATCAACATTTAAGCATTTTTGTTAAAACTCGAAACTTGAAAATGTGTTGCTAAACATTTTTCTCAGTATAGATAGTTAAGCAAAATCTAACAATGAAAATATAAATTTATTATAGGCCTTACTGAAGACCAATTGCAAGTTGGATTTTTAAAAAATATTTTTTTTTATATTAGTCACATGCTGCCACTGAACATATTATAAAGACTTATTTTTTATTGAATAAAATTATAATATAAGCTGAAGTTGTATGAATTTAAATTATATACTTAGTACTCCCCGTGCACCTGAAATTATTTCCTGACTAAACATTAATCCATCATGAGTCCCGTACAAAAATTTTACACAGATACCACCCTGATTTTAGCAGGCCAAGCCAAATCTGCTTAAAAATTGAGAAACTTAGATGGACTTAAGGCGTACATCGCAAACGAAATTTGGGGGGTATAAAGGAATCAAGATGTCTGTCCGTCTGTTCGTCTGTCCCCTTTCGTGTCCAGAGTAGAACTTTTGTACCGTAGCACCTAGGATTATCAAACTTGGTGTGTGGATGCATCATGGGAAGACGATGTGTCGCATACCAAAATTAGGTCACTGTGACCTTGACTTTGACCTTTATGATAGTAAAACCATGTGCATTTCATGTCTGGAGCAGAACATTTGTACCATAGCACCTAGGATTATTAAACTTGGTGTGTGGATGCATCTTATGAAGATGATGCATGTCATACCAAATTTAGGTCACTGTGACCTTGACTTTGACCCTTGACCTTTATGATAGTAAAACCATGTGCATTTCGTGTCCGGAGCAGAACTTTTGTACCTTAGCATCTATCAAACTTGGTGTGAGGATGCATTGTGGGAAGACGATGTGTCGCGTACCAAATTTAGGTCACTGTGACCTTGACTTTGACCTTTATGATAGTAAAACCATGTGCATTTCGTGTCTGGAGCAGAACTTTTGTACCATAGCACCTAGGATTATTAAACTTGGTGTGTGGATGCATCATATGAAGATGATGCTTCTGGTACCAAATTTATGTCACTGTGACCTTGACTTTGAACCTTGACCTTTATGATAGTAAAACCATGTGCATTTCGTATCCGGAGCAGAACTTTTGTACCGTAGTACCTAGGATTATCAAACTTGGTGTGTGGATGCATCATGGGAAGGCGATGTGTGGCGTACCAAATTTAGGTCACTGTGACCTTGACTTTGACCTTTATGATAGTAAAACCATGTGCATTTCATGTCCGGAGCAGAACTTTTGTACCGTAGCACGTAGGGTTATTCAAACTTGGTGTGTGGATGCATCATGGGAAGACAATGTGTTGCGTACCAAATTTATGTCACTGTGACCTTGACTTTGACCTTTGACCTTTATGATAGTAAAACCATGTGCATTTTGTGTCCGGAGCAGAACTTTTGTACCGTAGCACCTAGGATTATCAAACTTGGTGTGTGGATGCATTACGGGAAGACGATGTGTAGCGTACCAAATTTGGGTCACTGTAACCATGACTTTGACCTTTGACCTTTATGATAGTAAAACCATGTGCAATTCGTGTCCGGAGCAGAACTTTTGTACCATAGCACCTATGATTATCAAACTTGGTGTGTGGATGCATTATGGGAAGATGATGTGTCACGTACCAAAATTAGGTCACTGTGACCTTGACTTTGACCTTTGACCTTTATGATAGTAAAACCATGTTCATTTCATGTCTGGAGCAGAACTTTTGTACCGTAGCACCTAGGATTATCAAACTTGGTGTGTGGATGCATCATGGGAAGACGATATGTCGTGTACCAAATTTAGGTCACTGTAACCTTGACTTTGACCTTTATGATAGTAAAACCATGTGCATTTCATGTCCGGAGCAGAACTTTTGTACTGTAGCAGGTAAGATTATCAAACATCAAGTGTGGATGCATCATATGAAGACGATGTGTCGCGTACCAAATTTAGGTCACTGTGACCTTTATGATAGTAAAACCATGTGCATTTTGTGTCCGAAGCAGAACTATTGTACTGTAGCTCCCAGGATTATCAAACTTGGTACAATGTAGTTGGTATGTGGATGCATCATGGGAAGACGATGTGTCGCATACCAAATTTATGTCACTGTGACCTTGACTTTGACCTTTGACCTTTATGATCGTAAAACCATGTGCATTTCGTGTCCGGAGCAATACTTTTGTACCGTAGCACCTAGGATTATCAAACTTGGTATGTGGATGCATCAAAGGAAGACAATGTGTCATATGCCAAATTTATGTCACTGTGACCTTGACTTTGACCTTTGACCTTTATGATCGTAAAACCATGTGCATTTCGTGTCCGGAGCAGTACTTTTTTACCGTAGCACCTAGGATTATCAAACTTGGAGTGTGGATGCATCATGGGAAGACAATGTGTTATGTACAAAATTTAGGTCACTGTGACCTTGACTTTGACCATTATGATAGTAAATCCTTCCTCATTTTGTGTCGAAAGCTTGGTTAAATCATCTTTGTATCCACCGAATTATATATTTTTTAATGTATTACCCTTTAAATGAAGTACCAGATATGAACTGATTAGAATAAAACCTGTAACTTTAGTCCTGACAGGCTTTATTTCTGTTAGATTTACTTTCCCAATTACCATGTGGCTGAAGGTCAAATTTCAAAATGACGCGCCTTTGTACTCAAATACAGTTGCAGGGGTATAAGTCTGGCTGTGCCGACAGCTCTAGTTTTAAAATTCCTGCTAACAGTAATAAAAGGTAAGAAACTGATGAAAAGGAAGTAGTCTTTGCACATGTGCAGAATTTTAAAAAAATGGAGCCAAGGAAATCATTTTGCAAATTTAACATCAAATAAGTTGAAAATTGTCTTTTAGGACACCATGTTGAATGGTCAAGGTACAGGTATATTTTACTTTGCATTATCTGTTGACTTTTGTAAAGAGTCATTCTTGAAAAAATTTTGTCAAAATCCAAGGGAGATAATAAGTTTCTATACTTTCATGTATAGGTCAATGTTGTTTAAATTGCCAATAGAATTTCAATGAAATTTGGAACAAAAGGTAGTTCAACTTCCAAATGCTCATAATCTGAATCTGATGATACTTTTATATCAAATTATAATTAGTCATCAGTGTATAATTAATGATGTTCAAAAAACTTAAAATTTTTTATTGGCTAATATGACTTCTGAAACTCCTTTAAACATCAAAAATAGTAATCATGATAGTTGTAAAATGGTAAAATGATCCAATTTACAGGTTATATTTAATAGGGATTTATCATGCAATATGTAGAGTTTATATATTTGTGGTATTAAAAAATGATTTTCAAATTCTAACAATAGAAATTCCTGCTAAGTTCCACCTAGGATTCCGTCTAATCCATTTCCGTCTAAGAAATCTAAATTTCCTCCAAGAGGCGGAATGTTTAAGCGAAATTTAAATCCATCTTAGTTATGTGGACTAATTTAAATATTCCACCTTCAAATACTGCCCTGATTCCGCCTGGATTCCCCCTCAGAACTTGTATTCCCAGTTAAAGATGTCTTAAACAGAATCCGCCTTAAATATAAGCCTGGAATCCATCTAAAATCCAGGTGGATTTTTTCGTACGGGAATCCAGAGGTTGGGATGGAGAACTGTAGGGAAGTAAACAGATTGAACTTCGCAAATTACTTGAAACCCAATATTGCATATACAGCCAAAATCTATCTGGGCTGTTCTGAATGCAGCAACAAATTACCCCAACTGGTGTTCAGAGTGAAAGGGTTATATTCAGTTTTGAAAGTTAGTGGATACACTTGAAATGTCTTAACACAATGTATACATAACTTTAAGAGTTCATTGTTTTGCCCGTGACAAAAGTCACAGAAAGCTAAAAGATAGGCGCACAAAATATGATGGTAGCAGCGACAGTGGTGTAAACTCAGAGATATTTTATTGAACCCCTTGTTGTATGACCATAATATTTGGTCCATGGGTAGCTTCTGTCGAACATTATCTGGGGAACACAAAATCATGTGACCTTGACCTTTATTTAACAGTCAAGTGCTCAGGTTAAAATTTTGTGATTAGGTCTGTTTCTCAATAACTATAAGCAGGAGGTCAATGATATTTGGTTTAAAGGTTTTATTGGTAATTACATGACAGTCTACCACATGACTTTTGACCTTGATCCTAATTTCATGGTGTATAGTGACCCTGTGAAATTTTTTCACATTTTCTCCATAACTGCAAGTGATAAGTCAGATATGTAGTTTATAAGAGTAGCTATGTCTAGGTTAATGTAGTACATAACAGTAGGCCATATGGCTTTTGACCGTGCCCTCAATTTTACGGTCCCGTGCCCAGGTTAAGTTTTTGTCTTGAAAGTGAGACATAGGCTTGCAAAGTATGACAGTGACAACAGTGTAAATTCAAGATATTTTATAGAACCATTTGATTTAGGAACATATTTTTTCCATTGGTAGCTTACAGGGAACCCTATCTTGTAGACACAAAATCATGTGACCTTGACCTTTATTTTCTGGTCCAGTGCCCAGGTTAATTTTTGTGATTTGGTCTGTTTCTCAATTACTACCAGTAAGAGGTCAGTGATATTTGGTATAGCTTAGTCTTGGTAAGTGCAGTAATCTGCCATATGGCTTTTAATACGGGACCTTTAAAATCGCGTTCACTCCGGAAACAGATTTATTTTTATACGTAAAAAATCAATACACGTATTCTTGACCTCAATTTCACGGTTCAGCGCCCATGTTGTTTTATGCTGTCTGATGGCTGCCAGCATGAACATAGTTTATCATTTAACTCAGTTGGAAAGCATTCAAAGGTCTTCTTTCAAATCAATGAGTAATTTTAACCACACTTGGCCTGAACATGACCAGGGTATTTAGAATCATAATTGTATTGGATTAGTCCCAGGACCAAACAAAATTGCTGCCTGTACTAAGGGACCGACCATTTAGCCTGAAAAGGGGGAGGTATGTTTTTTTTCTGGACAAAAAAAAATTATTTATTTTTTTCACGTGTATCAACAAATTATTTTTTTTTCAAAATTAACATTATTTTTTGGGCCAGAAAGCCTCCTTCAGAATTTTTTTTTCATCATTTTGGCAGCCAAAATATTTTTTTCACATAAAATCAGCTCCAAAATATTTTTTTTTTAGAAAAAAACCATAGCCCCCGCCCCCTTTCAAGTTAAATGGTCGGTCCCTAAAAATAGCACATAGGGGTAAAATTGCTGATTTTTCAAATAACTCTAATACAGTTACATGTATAAAAATCTGGGTGAAAGTGATCAGCATGACAAAATCTCAATTTCTGTCAATTAGCTGTTGGACTAGTTCATGAGCTTTCAAAATTTCACGCTTTAAAATGCCATAAATAGAACTTGGTTCAGATGAGAGAGCTAAGAAAATTTCAGCACTTAATTAATGAAGTCCGAATACGTTTCAATCATTTCAAATTTAACAACATTTCTTTCATGTTGAAAATATCTCATATATATGACAGCAATTTTTTTCTTATAGATATTGGTACCAGATGAAAATATTTAGTTGCATCAAGTTATTTTGATGGAAGTTGCTCATTTGAATAACATATGTTAGTTTGTTTAAATCTTTTAAGGTTAAGTTTTCTTTATGTTCCCAATGCTATTACTCTCAACTTCATTTTTGTTCTCAGTGTTCTGTTTGTTAGCTCACCTGGCTATGCCAGGGGGGGGGCTTTTGCCATCACTTTGCGTCCGTCGTCCGTCCGTCGTCCATCCGTCGTCCGTCTGTCGTCCGTCCGTCCGTAAACTTTTCATTCAAAGATCTTCTCCTCTGAAACCACTGGGCCAATTGAAACCAAACATGGCCACAATAGTCCTTGGGTGGTCCCCTTTAAAAATTGTGTCGCTCAGGTCTGTACGTCATCCAAGATGGCCACCAGCTGGGACCAAAATTTAACATTGGACCCTATGGAAAAAAAACGTTTCCAATTCTATTTCTCTGAAACTACTGGGCCAATTGGAACCAAACTTGGCCATAATAGTCCTTGGGTGGTTCTTTACAAAAAAGATGTTTTTTAGGTCCGCCCGATTTCCAAGATGGCCGCCAGCGGAAATCATAGTTTTAACATTGGACCCTATGGGAAAACACTTTCAAAGATCTTCTTCTCTGAAACTACTGAGCCAATTAGAACCAAACTTGGCCACAATAGTACTTGTGGTGTCCCTTACAAAAAAGGTGTTTTTTTTAGGTCCGCGTGATTTCCAAGATGGCCGCCAGCGGAAACATAGTTTTATCATTGGACCCTATGGGAAAACATTTTCAAAGATCTTCTTCTCTGAAACTACTGAGCCAATTGGTACCAAACTTGGTCACAATAGTTTTTGGGTGGTCCCTTACAAAAAAGGTGTTTTTCAGGATCGCACTACATTTAACATGGCCGCCAGCTGGGGACATAGTTTTAACATTGGACCCTATGGGAAAACACATTCAAAGATCTTCTCCTCTGTATCTACTGGGCAAATTGGACCCACCTTTGGCCACAATAGTCCTTGGTGATCCCTTACAAAAAAAGTGTTTTTAAGGTCTGCGCGAATTCCAAGATGGCCGCCAGCGGGGAACATAGTATCAACATTGGATCCTATGGGAAAACATTTTCAAAGATCTTCTTCTCTGAAACTACTGAGCCTATTGGTACCAAACTTGGCCACAATAGTCTTTGGGTTGTCCGTTACAAAAAGGTGTTTTTCAGGATTGCGCTACATTCAACATGGCTGCCAGCGGATGATATAGTTTAACATTGGACCCTATGGGAAAACACATTCAAAGATCTCCTCTGAAACTACTGGGCCAATTGGAACCAAACTTGGCCACAATAGCCTTAGGTGGTCCTTTGCAAAAAAATGTGTTTTTCAGGTCAGCGCGATATTCAGGATGGCCGCCAGGGGGAAACATAGTTTTAACATTGGACCCTATGGGAAAACACTTTCAAAGATCTTCTTCTCTGAAACTACTGAGCCAATTGGAACCATACTTGGCCACAATAGTCTTTAGGTGGTCCCTTGCAAAAAGGTGTTTTTTCAGGATCGCACTATATCCAACATGGCCGCCAGTGGGGAACATAGTTTTAACATTGGACCCTATGGGAAAACACATTCAAAGATCTTCCCCTCTGAATGTACTGAGCCAATTGGAACAAAACTTGGCCGCAATAGTCATTGAGTGGTCCCTTCAAAAAGGTGTTTTTCAGGTCAGCGCGATATCCAACATGGCAGCCAGCGGTGGACTTAGTGTTTCCCATGGGGTCCAGTGTTAAACTAACAGATGTCTTCTCCCCTTTAACTAATTAGGGATATTGGATTTATAGTTTAATTATATATAAGGGCTCTTTAACATAAAATGTCTATGTTAATCAAGGGCCAGGTGAGCGATACAGGCTCTTGAGAGCCTCTTGTTCTATTTCTTTCTGTATTTTATTTTCCCCAGGTCTCAACTCTTCTTCCTTTTGTTTTGTTTCAATTTGTATAAATGACGTACTTTGTGTAAGAATATGATTTACTGGGATCTCATTAAAATATCCATCAATATCTTTTTTGATTTCTCAATGAAACCTTCAAGTCAACTAATCGTAATTAGTCAGTAGACAGACATCCCCGCACTTCTACTAGGTTAGACAAAAAAGAAAGACAAATTCCTCGCACTGTTTTGACTTATTTTGACCACTATAGCTAAAAAAGGTCGGCATCTTTAGAAGAGGATAGAATTGTTGCTTTTAACAGCTGTAAGACTAATGATCAAACCAAAACCACAGTCTTACCAAGAAGTCTGTCTTGCATATCTTCACGAAACTTCAAAAATCTATTAAAAAACTCAGTTGTTATATTCAAAGCCTTAGTTAGTTTTTCAAATTGGCATAATCTCCTCGACAAAGAACTATTCTAGAAGGACTTTCTAAACTCTCTAGCAAAGTTTTGTGATAGTGAATAGCTCTCGTATAGAGTTTCCAAGAGCTGGCACAAGATATACAACTGGAACCAATACAAGCCTAGCCTCAAACAAGATAAGAGAATCCGCTCCCTTCTATCCTTTTACAAAACATTTTTAGATATGAACATTGAAAGGACATGTAGTAAATTCTGAATGAAATATGTATGGAACCGATGGCTGTCAAACTATCAGAGAGAAAACAATCAAAGATGTGGTTACTCAACAGCTTTGAAAGTAGCAAGAGCTGTTTCCAATTCTAGTTCAACAAAATGCGTTTTGTTAGCTTCCATTTTCCACGAATTTTGTAGCTCGGAAGTTATAAGCAGATATCCTGGCATATTGATTCCAACAGGCGATAACCTTTGCTATTGGAATTTACCGTCTTTCCAATGAAAACGAAAGCTAAAATTCTCATTATTTTACGAAAGGATATGGAGTAAATGACCATGAGACCATAACACATATGTTAACTCCAACTGCAATAAATTTTAATGCGCTGTATGGGCATTTCGGAAATCAGCAGCACTAGAACCCAAATATGGGAAATCCACAATTTAAAAAAAATGTTAAAATTCATACAACCAAACGAAATCCGAATAATCAGTAATATCAAATATAGCTAAGGGCAAAATTATGATTGAGTTAATTAAACCTTAGGTTTTAGAATTTACATAAATTAATAATAGTAAAAAACAAATTGTACACATGAGATATAATCTCATGTACAAGTACACCATATCCTAGAAAAATAAAGAGCATACATCTCAACCCCGGGGGGGTAACTTGACTATAAAATGACGGGGGGTGCGTCTTTAGGTTCAAAACCCCTACCCGAAATTATCCAGGTCAGGCCAAATTTGAGACCCGAGTTTATCCAAAAAACTAAAATAATGACCTGAATTTATCCAAAGGGGATGTGCTAATCAAAAGATTAATGCCTAATTTAATGTAGCAAATCACTTAATCCTTTCACTTTGTTTAAATTGGCCAGGAAAACAAAATCTGATACCCGAAATCTCCAAACAACAAGAAATTAAACCCGAAATCTCCAGAAATTGCTTAAATATAGACCCGAAATCTCCAAAGTCTTTCAGGAAATTCTACCCCGAATTTGCCGCACGTCCCGTACCTATACATATAGAAGTTACCCCCCCCCGAGATCTCAACACGGGGAATTGTTTTACCAACTCCACACTGCATTAAACTTATGTATTAAATATTTTACGAAAGGATATGGAGTAAATGAACATGACACCATTACACATATGTTAACTCCAACTGCAATAAATTTTAATGAGCTGTATGGTCATTTCGGAAATTAATTACTCATCAACAGCTCTAGAACCCAAACATAGGAAATCCATAGGAAATCATTAGGCTGTTTGGGATATCTGGATAAGAGTCAGATAAGTATTGTGCTGCGGTAGTGGTGGCACTGTATACCTTATATTGTTTCAAAGGCCTCCAGTATATCATTTCTAATTTCTAAGGCAGATTTTTTATTCTGACCTTGTGAATCCAATTTAAACGAACGTTTTATCACTGTCTGCGCTAACTGAATTGACCAGTTTCTCTTTTTACAAAAAGGACACCATCTTTTTATCATTTTTTTCAGGGCGCGTTTTATATTTTCACACCAGTTGATCAATGTACAATTGTCTATGATCATTCAATCTTAATACTTTCCTTTTATAATAAAAATGTCTGTTGTTACGTTTTGGAACGTTTTTTTGTTACAGTCAACCAAAGTGTCTTGTGGCAGTATTTGTTCTTGACTGATACTGCGCCAGGCAAACGGTTGTAAGATTTTATGCATGACTTGTTAGATTGAGTTTCACAAAAGATCATACCGATAGAGATACATCATTTCCCTCTTCAGGCAGTCTTCGTATAGTTGTGCCCATTAAAATTCGAATTTGGACGTGTTTTTTGTCCAAGACCCCTTTACTTACCATTTTTTGTTTTGACTTTTCCCACAAAAAGATGCAGTCTGGATTAAATATAAACTTTCCGCTGTCAAGGGACTGTTTTTGTGGTTTCTAATGAACGATTAAGGTTCACGGTGAATCTTCGATAGCACTCTTTATGGTACCCGTGATTTTCCATTGTGATTGATAGAATCTTACCACAGATTTCTCCCACTCTTGAAGTAGAACCAAATGGTACCTTAATTCTCTCAAATATTATTAATACCTGCTTTTCTGAATACACTAATTGTTGATTATCTGAACTTAAATTGTGTATGATGCAAACTTGGTCACGCCTACGTCTTTTGCGCTTGTGGCTCCATGATGAAACTTTGAACTTGATTTTAGTTACAAAAATAATGTACAATAATTAATACAATCAAGTAAGGACCCACACAATGTGTTATTTTTGTTTTTTGGGTTAAATAAAGTCCTATATTGATTTCAATGACCAAAATACCCCATGGAGATGTGGTAAAATAAATTGTATCTCAGTTCATCCCAAAGTCTTACTTTTGTGGAGTCTGTAAAAAGATTCCCCGTGCAAGAGATGTATGCTCTCTATATATTTCAGTTATGGTCTACCTGTTGTCGTATGGATTCACTATCATACTTTAAAATTTTTGCATTATATTTTATTTTGTAATTTCCAAATGTTATTCTGACCATTCTGTTTATAGTGCCCACATCTCATTGTTTTATTATGCCAAGTTTTCTTACAATTGACTCGATGAGTGTCGTGTTATTGCATATGTGTTGTGATTGTCTTTTATGAGTATTTTTTTTGTCGAGAAACGGGTGACCGCAGTTGTAAGAGCACTTTGCCAATTGATTTTATATTTGTTGACAACCCCGCATCGATGACGAGAATGATACATGGATATAGCGTTGCTCAACATTTAGCAATGAATTATGCTCAAACCGGTGCTTTAGTCGTCTTAAAGTAACTTTGATGTATGATATATGAGTATAGCTAATTGTTGCAGGCCTTGTTGCAGGCCTCATAGGGACCCCAACCATAAAAAGTTTTTGTCTCGCACGCGACGAAAGTCGCGGAAAGCGAGACATATGCGTACAAAGTACGACGTAAACTTTCATGTTAAGTTTTTGTGATTAGGTCATTTTCTCAGTACCTATAAGAGGTAGGTCAATGATATTTGGTATATAGGTTGGTCTTGAGTAGTACATGAAAGTCTGCTATATGGCTTTTGTCTGTGACCTCAATTTCACGGTCCAATGAACATGCTAAGTTTTTTGCTTAGTTTAGTTTCTCAGTAACTAAGTGATAGGTCAATGATATATGGTATGTAGGTTGGTCTTACGTAGTACATGGCAGTCTGTCATATGGCTTTAGTCCTTGACCTCAATTTCACGGTCTAGTGAACATGCTGAGTTTTTGTGATTAGGTCATTTTCTCAGTAACTATAAGTGTTAGGTCAATGATATTTAGTATATAGGTTGGTCTTGAGTAGTACATGAGAGTCTGCTATTCAGCTTTTGTCTGTGACCTCAATTTCATGGTCTAATGAACATGTAAAGTTTTTGTGCTTAGTTTAGTTTCTCAGTAACTAAAAGTGGTAGGTCAATGATATATGGTATGTAGATTGGTCTTAGATAGTACATGACAGTCTGTCATATTGCTTTTGTCCTTGACCTCAATTTCACGGTCTATTGAACATGTAAAATTTTTGTGCTTAGTTTAGTTTCTCAGTAACTAAAAGTGGTAGGTCAATGATATATGGTATGTAGGTTGGTCTTAGATAGTACATGACAGTCTGTCATATAG
>MJUU01019377.1:4361-31671 GCA_002080025.1 Modiolus philippinarum
TGGTACCATATTTGTAGACATTTTGACCTTGACCTTGCCCTGAGGGTATTTTTTAAAGACTTTAACTTTGCTTCTAGAATTAAGTTGTTTAGTGATAGGATGTTTATATTTGATATGTGACTTTCTTGTGAAGAAAGCTTTCTATTACTTCGAATTTATTGTGCATTGAGGTTACTGGAATCCCCGGCGAGCTATGTTGTCTTCTGACAACTCTTGTGTACCAACTTTGCATTATATTACGATCCCCCTTTTTATACGACTGCAAAAATTTTTGCAGTCATATAATGGTATGGTGCTGTTGTCGTCGTCGTTGTCGGCGGCGTTGTCGTCGTTGTCTGTAGACACTTTTGTTTTTGGTCAATAACTTTAGTTTCAGTTGACCAATCCTTATGAAATTTTAACACAATGTTCCTTGGCACAAAAGGAAGGCTTGGCATAGTTAAGGTCATTGTGGCCCCACCCATTTTTAAAAAAGGGGCCAAAAAGGGTTGAATTTGATGTTTTCATATATTCTACTGTAGAATCTTTAATATTTATCGGATTTTGATGGAGTTTCAATCAGTGTCCTTGTGAGGAAATTTCCAGTCAGTAGTATGGCAACGGATTTCACGTGGCATGTACCGTTCACGAGATAAATGGGGCCCAAAGGGGCAAATTTCAAAAATTTTAATTTTTTTATTTTTAGTTCGATTTTGATGCAGTTTTTTGCATTGGATTCCTTATGAAAAATTAACATAGCTCTGCACCATTAGATTTTTGATAACTTCATTCTTTTCCAACCTATGAGGGGCCCAACGGGGCAAAAATTGCAAACATGCAGAATACCTAAAATTTTTTATTTTTCATCCGATTTCAATGGGATTTTTTTCTTTAGATTCCTCATATTTTAGGCTTTCAGTTGGATGTCAACAGATTTTGTGTAGCTCTTACCGTTTCGGAGCTATTAGGGGTCAAAGGGGTCAAAGTTGCAATTTTTAGAAATATGTAAAATCTTTATTTTACATTAGATTTTGATGGGATTTTTTTCTTTGGATTCCTCTCAATGTAAGCTGTCAGAGGTATGTCCGTTTCCATTTCCGAGCTATAAGGGGTCAAAGGGGTCAAAATTGCAATTATTGGAAATATTTGAAGTCTTTATTTTTCATTAGATTTTGATGGGATTTTTATTTTTAGATTGTTCTCATTGTAAGCTTTCAGTGATATGGCAGTATATTTTGCATTGCTCTTTGGTTTCCATGCTATAATGGGTCAAAGGGGCCAAATTGCAATATTTCAAAATATGTGAAATCTTTATTTTTCATTGGATTTCAACCTGAGTTTTTTCTTTGGATTTCACTTGATGGTAGTCAACATAATTTCTTAGCTCTTACAATATCCTAGTAATAAGGGATTAAATTTTCACTAGTTTGTGTCCAGTTAATTAATGTGTCAATGTCCTCGTTGTGTCCAGCAAATTACTGTGTCCACATTCATTTTAGTTTACACTTGTTCAAATTTCAGTGGTCGACTTGCTGCGGTCGTATCATGCTGCGCTCGGCGTAGCCCTTTATTAGCACTTAAATGTTCATCTTTTGTAAGGTTCAATTGGGACAAATTTGTCACTCATTTACTTCCTGTTTGACGAAAACTTAGATTTTTCCCATTATAGCCACATATTGCAAATGCTCCTCAAGGATTTCTCAGCTAGTATTTGTAGTAATGATTTGATTTTTGGTTTGAAGCTTTAGTATGATGAGTTGTACTGTGTCTCTCCTTTTCAAATCTGTCACTCGTCTAATTCCTGTTTGACGAAAACTTAAAATTTTTCCATTATAGCCATATATAAAAAAATTTCGTCAAGGACTTCATAGCTTGTCTATGTAGTAATGATTTGATATTTGGTCTGAAAGTCTAGTGTGATGAGTTATACCGTGTCTCCCCTTTTCAAGTCCATCACTTATACACTGTGATTTTTTTCCCATTAATTCTTGAGGATTTATGATTTTGTCCATACATGTTTTGTGTCCACAGTGACTCTAGCACTGTGTCCACACCTGTATTGTATCACCACACACTTTAATTTCCGCTTTCCATATAGATTCATCCTTCATTGAGCGGGGGGTATAACTGTCTACCTTTCGGCAACAGCTCTTGTAAGAGCGCTTCGCCAGTTAATTTTACGTTTGTTGACAATCCCGCATGCACGGGCTAAATGGGATATGGATGTGGCCTTGTTCGACATTTAGCAATGAATTCCGCTCAAACAGGTGCTAGGGACTATCTTGAACTTACTACGAGATATGCGCAAAGGTCATTGAAGGCCTCATGGCGATTTTTAGAATAAGAGCAACAATAAAACATCCCAGGTTTCTACCATGTATTTGTAGAGACTTTGTCTCTTGTTCGTTACTCCATATCCTTTCATTTGTGATTTTTATGTTCGCACCTGACGCAAGATGTCAACCACGGGGGAACATAGTTTAACATAGGACCCTATTGGAAATTCAATCAAAGATCTCTCAAACTTCATCATAATAGTCCTGAGGGTGTCCATTTCAAATGTTCGTACATCAGATGGCCACCAGCATGGAATATAGTTTAGCATAGAACCCTATTGGTATTATGTGTTTTAGAAATTCATACATCAATTTTAGCTAACACATTAAGGAAAATGTGAAGATGTTAGTATAGTTAGTCCTAATTATAAATGATATTTTACAAATGACCCTTTTGATTAATAATTCAGAAGTCTTCTCGGAAACCACAACACCAATGGTCACAATAGTATATGAATGGCCCTTTTAAAAATGTTGATATGTATATGCCACGTTCAAGGTGGAAGCCAGATGCAACATAACAGTAGACTGGTTGCCTCGGAAATAGTCGGACGATCATGGGCAAGGTGAGCGATACAGGCTCTTCAGAGCCTTTTGTTTTTTACCAAGTTTCCCACTTGAAAATAGAATAATCTGTTTTCAGTCTGTGAGTTTGTATCAATTTTGCGCATTTTTTTGACGATGGATCAAGATGCAAAAACCACATTTTGTTACAAGCCTTTACAACTATAGGTTTTATGTAGGATGCGTTTCCAGATAAAGACATTTCACGGAGACGTTTCTATCAAATGTGTAATTTTTTTTTTCGAGTTTAAGAATGTAATTCGAGGTCAAGATATAATATATGGGTTAATAACAAAATTGCCCAACAGTGTGGTCAAGAGCAGAAATCCACGAGACAAAAAGACAAATCACCGGAAAAAATTGTCGACCGCAATGGTCCTGACTTGGTATAGGCATTTCAAAATAAATGGTGGGTTAACCGGTTCTATGACTAGCCAAACCTCCCCTTCCATTGTGGTAGTGTCTGGTAGCAACTCAACAGCAATTGCCATTGAAAGGTCATAGACAGTTAAAATAAATGATCATCCCAGTATTACTGCGGATAACCTCTGGGGCTTTACCCGTTTTTGAATTACAATTCTCCAAACTGGTTTTCAAACCCTTAAGGTAAATTGATACATAACAAGATTGGAGAGTTATAATTTAAATATGGGTAAAGCCATAGGTAATCCACAGTAATTTTCTGTAAATAAGCCTTCCAAAAATTGCTCCCTAAATCTTTATATTTTCAGGATGGTACAAAGTTTTGCTAATAATAAAAAGAAATACAATCAGGTTCTATAAAATTAAGACTAGTAAAATCTACTTTTTTAAATGTTTTATACTTCATAGAAAAAAACTCTGACACCATCCCCAACTTTTCTCATCATTTTAATCCATTTGAAGTAGTTTACAGTCATTTTATAGTTACATTGACCACACTAATTAGAAGTCTGTTTGAATCACTGCAAAACTGCCTGCTTGACTGATAATTAACAATTATTATCTTTTGTCATCTTGTTTAACCTTTAGAAATTTATTTAGTAACACTTCATAAAGCACAAAATCTCCCTGTTTGGCTACAAATCCCAATCAACATTGATTGCCTTTTACAAAACAAATTTTAAAAAACTTGTTCCTTAAAGCATTGACAAGCTGTAAAGGTGTCAAGATTAATTATCACATGAAATTGGATTAAAAACTAAACAAACAGATTAATTGACAAAATCAGGTGCTACTATATGAATCTCAAAGAAGGTGTTGGGGATTATATGACCAAACAAACTAATTATGTGTTACATGATCTGTTACTAAATGAATTTCTAAAGATACAAATTAGTTCACAAAAGGTGATGAAGACCAATTATTAGTCCAGCAGTTAAAGTTGTAGACTGACTTTATGTCTGCCAGCCACACTGGTCAAGCTAACTATAAAATGACTGTAATAAGTTGGATATAAATTTCCCTTCAAGTGAAATTCTTAAGGTGTGAAAACAAATTCTACTCACAATGATCTTTATTCAAGACAGTTTACCCGGAAGCACAAATAATTACCTTGGGCTATTCCAATTGCAATTCCAATTGATCTAGGGGTAAAGTCAGAGGTTATCAGCAGTAAGTAAAGAAAGAATCTTGAATCAGAGTTTGGACCGAAATTTCAAATTTTTCCACACGGGACTGATATCTATTAAAGACATTTTTAATGATCGTATGAAACGATTTTTTTGTAGCCTTGATTAATGAGGCAGTCACGGAGATTGCCATGTCTAATGATAAAGTCTGTATAATTTGTGCCAGCTCTCGTGTATTGAATAAGCTGTGAAATATATACCCCGTAAGCAGGAGAAACTGGAATATGGCTTTGCTTATAAGGGAAATAGATAATTTTGAAATTTAACATCGTCCCTTTTGTCGTAAATTTTAGTACTGAAATGACCATTTTCGTCAAATTCGGGGTGTTAGTCCAAAAGAGATGTAGATCTGGTGATTTTTGTCGTTTCCTTTATCTTTAGTATATATAAATGGGTTCTATTTAGCAAAAGATGCATTATTGATGGCAAGTGAGATTGAAGGATCTAGCATCTTTTATCTTATTATCTTTTTCCGGGTCTCTGAAGAAATTCAGTATTCGAATTTAACTAACCTACCAAAAATTTTACCGGCACTGCACAAATTTTGTTATTAGATCTCAACGGTGATATCTAGTATATGTTAATTCTGTAATGTTTGAGGATGTATCTTAGAATCAGACATATAAAACACGTAATTAAATGTCTCTGCTAGAATGTGTTCGAACTTTTTGGGTAAATATTTCTAGATATTCAATTTTACATTCTTGATTTACACTTAAATCAAAAGTCACTTGCTTATTTTTATGTAACAAACCATCTGTTGAATAGAATTTTATTATGTTGGTTTTGTTAGCAACGAAAATCCTTTTATAACCTATATACAGACTTCTTAGCTGGCCGGGGCAAAAGCCCGGATAGCTATTGTCATACGTCTCTGGCGTCGGCGTAATCAGCATCACCAGCAAAGCTATGGCATTGCTTGTGGAATAGAGACCTTAAGAGCTAGGATATTGATATGCGGTATGTGACGTCCTAGTGATTATAACTCTCTTGTGGTGTTATATTTGTAGACATCTTGATCTTGACCTTTCACCGGGGGGGGGGGGGCAATTTTAAACAATTTAAACCTTGCTTCTAGAATTAAGTTGTTTAGTGGTAGGGTGTTCATATTTGGTATGCGACAATTTTCTGATGGTACCATATTTGTAGGCATTGTTACCTTGGCCTCGCCCTGGTTGAATTTTTGTAAAAAAAAAACTTTAACCTTGATTCTAGATAAGTTGTTCAGTGGCAGGGTGTTCATCTTCCCTATGGTGAGATCTCTCTGTGGGTACCATTTTTAGGGCCCACCTTAAAATGGTGGCGCCCTATAGTAATCAGCCTGTCCGTCCGTCTGTCTGTCTGTCTGTCCATCAGCATTTTCCATGTCGTACGATAACTCAAGAATGCCTTTACGGATTTTTATAATATTTTACTCAAAGTTGCACTTGACTAAAGAAAACTCCCTTTAGTTTTTGAAGAAAATCGGAAAATGGCTTTTGGGAAAAAACTTCATTTTTGTATGAAAAAGTGCATATTTTGACAATTAGCTCTATGTCGTAAAATAACTTAAGATTGCCTTTAAGGATTTAGTTGATTTTGATAATCAAGGTTAAACTTGACCAAAGAAGCTCCTTTTCGTTTTTGAGGAAAATCTGAAAGCATTTTTTAAGGGAAACCCTAGTTTTTATATGAAAAATTGCCTATTTTGAGAATTAGATCTATGTCGTACATTAAATTAAGATTGCCTTCAGGGATTTATACGATTTTGATACACAAGGTTGTACTGGACAAAAGGAAGCTCTCTTTTGTTTTTGAGGAAAATCTGAAAACAATTTTTGGGGAAAACTTAGTTTTATATAAAAAAGCGCACATTTCGAAAATTAGCTGTACGTCGTACAATAAATTAAAATTCAGGGATTTATATGATATACACAAGGTTGTTCCTGACAAAAGAAAGCTCTCTTATGTTTTTGAGGAAAACCTGATTTTCATGAAATTCCGCAAACAGGTTTTTGGGACACACATGGAGGTGGGGCCCTTTCTGACTTTGTGAGTATTCTAGTTGACATTATGATCGTGACAACTTGAGGCCTTTTCTTAAACTCCGAAGACATGAAGTGACTAGAGAGTTCATAAGACCATCACATAATCGCTTGTTTAGGACTTAGCTCATTGCTGAAAGCCTCATAGTGACTTCAAGATGAAGAGCAACTATAAAATAAGGAACAAAATACCGAAGTTATTGTAAATTTAGTTTCTACATATGGCCATTTCGACAACTTATGTCTCTTCAGCGCAGACAAAATCCAAACATTTGGAAGACCATCAACTCAAAGATGTTAAAAAACTGACAGAGAACAATAAAAGCGTTGCTCCATTCATATCCTTTCATTGTTGATTGCCTAATATTACGAACTGTGTTAAATTAAATATTTTGGGCAAGTTTCTTTCTATATATTTGGGTTTGATTTCTCTATTTTTTGTGAGTCAAATAGTGTTTGTGTTGCTACGTAAAATGTAATTCATAGCTTGCAGTATATGTTTACTCAGTTGTTTTAGTAACGTCATTGTTTCTAGTCAGAAATTCAGCGCCAACTGCGTAGTTATTTGGCTATAATAGTTGGGGGGAAGAAAACAACGATTAGGTTTCCCATAATATAGTCCATGGGCTGTAATAACCCCCCGTGCACCCCACCAATTTTTTTATACCCCCGCAAACAAAGTTTGGGGGTATATAGGAATCACCCTGTCTGTCTGTTTGTCCGTCTGTCCACACTTCTCGTAAGCGCAACTCCTCTTAAACCACTTCAAGGATTTTAATGAAACTTTCTACAAAGGAAGGACACTATATGGAGATGTGCATGAAGGAATATACTTATTGTTCGAAACCAGGAAGGGGAGATAATTCAACTTTGACTTTTTGTTGATTTCCTGTGTATGAGTTACCTCGTAACCCCAACTCCTCTTAAACAACTTGAAGGATTTTGATGAAACTTTACACAAAGGAAGGACACTATATGGAGATGTGCATGAAGGAATATGATTATTGTCTGAAACCAGGAAGGGGGAGAATTAGACTTTGACTTTTCGTTGATTCCCTATGTATGGTTTACCTCGTAAGCGCAACTCCTCTTGAACCACATGAAGGATTTTGATGAAACTTTACACAAAGGAAGGACACTATATGGAGATGTGCATGAAGGAATATAATTATTGTCCAAAACCAGGAAGGGGAGATAATATGACTTTGGCTTTTCATTGATTCCCTATGTATGGGTAACCTCGTAAGCGCAACTCCTCTTAAACCACTTGAGGGATTTTTATGAAACTTTACACAAAAGAAGAATACTATATATTGATGTGCATGAAGGAATATGATTATTGTTTGAAATCAGGAAGGGGAGATAATTAGATTTGACTTTCGTTGATATCTCCTGAAATTGTCTTTTTTTTTTCCAAACAAAGTTTGGGGGTATATAGGAATCACCTTGTCTGTATGTCTGTCTATCCGTCTGTCCACACTTCTCGTAAGCGCAACTCCTCTTAAACCACTTCAAGGATTTTAATGAAACTTTCTACAAAGGAAGGACACTATATGGAGATGTGCATGAAGGAATATACTTATTGTTCGAAACCAGGAAGGGGAGATAATTCAACTTTGACTTTTTGTTGATTTTCTGTGTATGAGTTACCTCGTAAGCCCAACTCCTCTTTAACAACTTGAAGGATTTTGATGAAACTTTACACAAAGGAAGGACACTACATGGAGATGTGCATGAAGGAATATAATTATTGTCCAACACCAGGAAGGGGAGATAATTTGACTTTGGCTTTTCATTGATTCCCTATGCATGGGTAACCTCGTAAGCGCAACTCCTCTTAAACCACTTGAGGGATTTTTATGAAACTTTACACAAAAGAAGAATACTATATATTGATGTGCATGAAGGAATATGATTATTGTTTGAAATCAGGAAGGGGAGATAATTAGATTTGACTTTCGTTGATATCTCCTGAAATTATCTTTTTTTTCCAAACAAAATTTGGGGAAAAAGGGTGAATCTCATATTTTTGTCTGATTTTGACAGAGTATTTTCATTGGAATCCTTGTGAAAAGTTCTTTCTTAAAGATTATATCATTTTGTCCATATTTGTATTGTTTCCATACTTGTACTGTGTCCACACCTGTATTGTGTCCACACCAACTCAAAATTGTATTTACCATATCGATCCAGGGTTTAATGAGGGGGGTATTTTTGGTTGCCATTCGGCGACAACTCTTGTTTAATTCTGCTTAAATCCCCTTTTCAAAATAAAACATGATAACACGAGCATTACCTCCACGCACTGGTGGAACAGGGTCCGCTAATAGACCCACCTACCGAAATTTTTGAAAATTTTGTTTTTCGTTAAGTTTTTATTTCAGTTGCATCAATATGTTGACCAAATTATTCCCAGTTACAAAACGAGCTATCAAATGCTTGCTTATTTAATGAGCTTTACAAAAAACATTTTTTACAATTTCTATGCACACTACCTTCCAGGGCCCCACTAAACGTACCCCTACCCCTATAAAATATTGACGAAAAAATTGATTTTTTCATTGAAATTGTGTAAATATGAAATGCATCTCAATTCCCCATTCTGAAAATTAGTCTTTTTTTTTTCTTTTTTTTCAATCTATTTTCTTGAATATAAAACATTTATCATGATTTTAACATATTTGTAAAGACCAAAGTTTTATTTTCAAATAGACAAAAAAAAAACTTGGATCTTTGAATCTCGTTGTTTTTTAATAAGTTTTGTCTTTCTTTTGTCTAATATCATTTTTAATAAACAAATATCATTTAAAGTAGGTATCAAATAAAAAGCTTATTATATTTGCTTGACAAACAATTAAATACCGAAGTTACTGTAATTAACTTTCTGCATATGCACGCAGTCCGAAAAGTCATTGTGTGAAATTATCTCCCTTCTAAACATGCTAATGAGGTGGGCGTCTACTTCATCAGCCATATTTTAGAAACACGCCGTCTGTTGATGGTCCATAGTAACGGCTAGATATTAAGCTTGTTCGGGTATATAAATTACAAAGGAACGATGCATTTGTAAAACAAAAACATTTACAAAATAAAAGTTAACAATTGGTCTGCTATTGGACGTTAAATTGTTTATAGTTGATGTCAAATGTATTGACTGCGACCACACAAAAATTAACCTGGCGACAATAAAATATTATTAAAAGGCAAAACATTACCGGGGGCGGACACAATTTCTGTATAAAAAGATAGCCAAAGGATTAATCTTGAAGGGGAAATGTGAAATAATTGATTTCAAAGATGTATATTTTCAAGATCCAAAATGATATCCCGTAACCAAGGTATAAGTGAGGGTGGTATCTTCCATTGTGTTCATTATTTGGCTGTAAATGTTATTTATAAACACTGCCGAGGCACTCACAGGGATCAATGTACCCGGCCCATTATGGTTGAATTATACGAAGTTAACGAGAATGTTTCTAGATTTCTGTATCTAAATATTTATTTGGAACTGTAGTACAATGTTTACTGTTCTGTTAAATACATTCAAACAAACTATACACAAAAACCAAATTACGATTACCTGAATGGGCCTCTGACTCGTAAGTTGTAATCATGACGTATGTAGGTAAATTCGATTTCATTTCTAAAAATAGAGCCAGTATTGTAGTAGTATACACTAACTTTGGGGTTTTATTCTGGAAAATTGCGTGGAAGGGCGGAAATGAAAATTTGCACACGTATTTATCAATTCTTTATGAATCAGTATGCCAATTTTGGAGAAAATCCGGAGATGTATATTTAATTCATCCAGAATTATAGACACCAAATTCAGTCCACTTAAACCGCAATTTACGCACTAATTACAAACTTTACAATTAAACGGCGAACATTTACATTATTTCTATACCTTAATGAAATACATGATTTAAAAAATCATTCAATTTTCCTGTTAGAAACAACTTTTTGGAACTTGTAACTACGGAAAACAATCTGAGTAGACCTTTTTTGTTTCGTTTAATGAAGAGTTCCATTTCTTTTGTTAAAAACTAATCACTTATCGGCCTGCACGTTTCGACAACTTATATCTCATCAGTGCAGACAAAATTCAAACGTTTGGAAGATCATAATCTCAAAGTTTTTTAAAAACTGATAGAGAAATAAAACAAATAACGGCAATTTTTAGTTACTATAAACATCATACATCAATAAAACTTACCTCTTCCCCCAATAAATTATTGCTCACATCGGCAAGTGTTTTGTCAATTGTCGAATATAAATGGTCAAATACACCAATATCAATTTTGCATGAATAATATCATGAGGTGCCATATTTACACACGTTTATTGGCTGAAACCGAGTATTAAGCCTGATATTGATGAAAAATGGAAATTTTCATCATTCTAGAATTTTCCAAAATTCACTGTTAAATCGAAAAATCCACTTTTAAATCGACTTGGAGCATATATCTGACAATATGTGATTTGATTGCTTTAAGTTATGCATTAGCTATGATAAGTACTGTATAAATATAGAAGATAGGTTCAGAGAGTTTGAAAATACTGGAAATGTTGCCCTACATCAAAAAATACTGCAAAAATTCTTACGGTTTTGCCAGATTTTGTATATGGATGAACCAAAGAAGTTAATGATTTTGTTTCATATGTAGAAAATAATGAGATATATTGGAATATGTAGTTTTAATGTTTAAAGAAGGAATTAATTTATTATTTGGGACAAATTTGTAAAAATCGGGAATTTTTAGTCCTTTAGATTTTTTTTTTTATAAATCAATATAAATTTATTTAATCTTTCAAACGTTGAGATTTTATCTGAAAATTTGTAATTTAAATGTTCTCAGATACGCAATACTGTTTAAATGTAAAAGAATCATCAGGTAAATTTTAAATTCGGATATCCTCACCCTCACCTAAAAAAATGTATGCAAAATGACATTTCGAAGATTATATAATAATCTAAATAACAGAAACATCTTACTCTTAAGCCATATGATAGTAATTTATTTCTCTAATTTCTGTCCTGTTTCCACGTTACCTGAACAATGAGCGAAATCGTTTTTCGGCAGCCCTCGCGTTAAAAAAATAACTTCATTTGTATCTTTAATCTGAAAATGTCGTTTCTAACTCTATGCATTTGTGAATTCTATATAACAATTGGTTTTATTTTAATGTTTCCACATTCATCTACATACTTCTTCAAGCAAAAGACAAATACAAAATGGAAATTTTAGTGTTTTAGGTTTTTTAACTTTTCATTACAAGATTTAAACTATACTTTTCAACAAAATTCTTAACCAGTATGTTAAAATAAAAAAGAAATGACCACACTCAAAACATTTGAAATTAAATTGTATTACTCAAGATTTGTGTATAGCGGATTTATATATTCAAGTAAGGTTACCCATGTATGCTAGCCCCCTTTTGTAAGGTTTTGTTACACTTAACCGTCTACTTATCGAAACACGAACCCACTGAACATTTTTTTATTCAACAGAACCAAGCAAAGGTATCAGTGGATATTTTTCTGTCTGGATTGCATTGTTTACATGCACTCGATACTGCAATAACGACCAAAACACATAAATTTCAACCAATGTTAATTTCATCCCTCAAGAAATTCTATGGCCGTTACCATAACATCATTGAAAAATATGACGTGTCAGTATCCCAAAATGAAAGTTGACATTTTCAGCTAGATTCGCGTCTTCCCGGATTTGACTGCCGATTTTGAAATTTTCCTAGATTGAATCACTTAGGGACCGACCATTTAGCTTGAAAGGGGGGAGGCTATGGTTTTTTTTCTAAAAAAATATTTTGGATCTGATTTTATGTGAAAAAAATATTTTGGCTGCCAAAATGACGAAAAAAAATTTTCTGAATGAGGCTTTCAGCCCCAAAAAATAATGTTAATTTTGAAAAAAAAAATATTTTGTTGATACGCGTGCAGAAAATAAATAATTTGTTTCGCGCGAAAAAAAATTTTCTGTCCAGAAAAAAAAAAACATAATCCCCCCTTCAGGTTAAATGGTCGGTCCCTTACATTGTGACAGGTGATGTTAACAGAGCAGGACATGCTTACCCTTCCGGAGTGTTTGGTAGTGTTTGAGGGTAAGAGAAGTAACACGTACCAATTATTTTTTAGGTTTGTCTAAGGGTTAGAAAATGACATTAACCAATCAGTCACTAGCAGATCTTCAACACCATAATTTTTATTGGCTGTGTGACAGATGCCATGCTTGGAGCAGACTATGCTTACCCTTCCGGAGCACCTGATGATACCTCAGTTTTTTATAGGGCTCACACTGCTAGTGCTTTAGTTGTTTGGCGTTCTTGTTCATTTTGTTGATTTGTTTTGCCTTTGTCAAACTGTCTCAATTCGTGTTGGATGTAAATTGCCGTGATTTTGGATTTATGATTTTAGAATTCCCCCTTTCCTCATTCTTCCTTCGGTATTCGTTTGCCGATGTACTTTGTTCCTTCGGTATTCTACTGCCGTTGTTTCAATTGATTTAAAGGACTAGGAAAAGTATTCTTACATGCATAGATACCCTACTTAGTACATCAAATATTGGTACCACTTGTTCATATCATATTTAGTTTATTAGTCGTTTCATGATCTATTTTGAATTCTGAATATCTAAACATGACATTTACCTAGTACTTATAGGTATGACTAAATACCGAAGTTACTGTGAATTTATTTTCTGCATATGCGCATTTCGACAACTTATGTCTCTTCAGTGCAGATAAAATCTAAACGTTTGGAAGACCATTAATTCAAAGATGTTGAAAAACTATTAGAGAGCAAATAACCAATATGATCTAAATGTAAAGCCAAAATCAGCTAAGGACAGAGCTTTGCATGAGGGAGATACTCCTTAGTTTTCAACATAATTTACAAAAATTTAGATATTGCAAGTTTCCAAATAGAATCGGTTTTCGGGTTAGCACCGAAATACTGACTACTGGGCTGGTGAATACCCTCGGGGACTAACAGTCCACCAACAGAAATTACTTACGTCTTCCCATAAAGAATAACAAAGTACCGAAGTCACTGTTAATTTATTTTCTGCATATGCGCATTTCGACAACTTTTCTCATCAGTGCAGATAAAACCAAAACATTTGGATGTCCATCCACCAAAAACGTGTAAAAGCTGATTGAGAACAAATAACCAAAAGGGTCTAAATAGAAAAGCCAAAGTTATCATTGCAAACATTTACTCATTTATTACACTAAAAATGCTAAAATTAACTCTCAAATACAAGGTAATAATGTTTTCTATACATGTCTACTAAGTCTTTTGTCAATACATGCAACGCAAAAGACATATTTGCCACCTAATCACAAACATATTCAATTATAGAATCCGAAAACTTCGATTTTTCAATATTTCTGTTATCAAAATGTGTTTGTTTACACTTATAATGACAAATTGAAGAGATCAGTTGCATTAGTTTTGTAGTTATATAAATAAAAACATATAAATCAACAGTTTTTATGTAATTTTGAGCATATTATTGCTTCATTTCGAGTTATTTAAACTTAATCCTTACAGTTTTAGATTTTTTGGTAACACTTAATAAATAATTTCTTTGAAATAACATTTTGAATGAGAAAATATTAACTGTAAATTACAAATAATCACTGTTTTTACTTTATCAAGATATATTTTCACTTTCTTATTGTGTTTACCACCAGACTAAGCCTCTTGAGCGGCGAGTACTCCTTGACCCATCTTTCTAAATTACGTTTTGTCTTATTCCTTTCCTTTCAAGATTGTGATCTTGGGGTTAGTGGTATATCTGTATTGGGTTTTATTTGTATGTTTATTAACTATAGGGAAACGGGATAAAGAAAGGGGAGGTTTGGGTACCCATAAATCGATTTAAGCCTAGCGCAAGCTGTTGTTTAATGCCGGTACCAAGTCCGACTATCCCAAGTACCTATCGTTGTCTATCTTTGTCTTTCGTCATTCGTGACGGGTGCTGTGCACAGAGCAGGACATGCTTACCCTTCCGGAGCACCTGATGTCACTCTTGTTTATTGAGAGTTCAAACTGTTAGTGCTTTAGTTTTTTGTGTTGTATATGTAGTGTTCGTGTGTTATGTGGGCATGTGGTGTCTTTGGTCTTCCGTCTTTTGGTGTTCTTGCTTTTGCCTGATTTGTGTAATTTTGTGCTTTGTTCCTTCGGTTTTCTACTGCCGTTGTTTTATTGTTTTTCTCGTGCAGTTCTCTGGTGGATTGTGGCATGTGATTGTAATGTTCGGCCATTTTAAGTGTTTCCTGTTATCTTTCCTTCACTAATGTAGTTAGTCTAAAATGTTTAAAACATTCTTTCTAATAGCTTAGATAAACTGAAACGATATTCATTCATTATTTTCTAGTACTGGTAATATATTAATTTCATGAAGTATTTAGATCTCAAAGTCAAAATAGCAGAAATTCTGAAAACGGGAAATCCCCATTTTGTATAAAATTTCGAGCAGACTGGCAAAAAAAAGAGAAATCTTTAAAGTTTTAATCTGCTTAAATGATCTTTTGCATGGAAGCTATAGTGAAACAGACACTAGACTTCGCAATTCACTGACTTTTTTTTTTGTCAATTTATGCCTTAATATTATAAATTTTCCCTTAATTTTAATGAGTGCTAATTCTGAAACTTTTTTTCACACACTTTGTTGCTACAGTATCAGTAATTATTATTTCATTGTCAATTATTAGGTATATGTTACAGTACAAATTGGAATCCAGTAGGATCCGGAATCCTCCTAGTACAAATTGGAATTCTAATTTCTACCGGGACAAATTAGAATTCCGATTTGTACTGGATTTAATTCAGTACAAATTGGAATTCCAATTTCTACCAGGACAAATTAGAATTCCAGTTTGTACTGGATTTAATCTAGTTGGAATTCCAATTTCTCCTAGGAGAAATTGAGATATCCTGATTTATACTAGAAGGATTCTGAATCCTACTGAATTTCTAGTATGATCCAGAATAATACTGGATATTTTGTTCAGGAGGATTCTGGATATTACTGACATTCAAAGCTGAAAAAAAATTTGATTTTGTTTTAAGAAATATGCATTTCACAACATTTTAATTTATAAAAACTAAATAATAAAACAATAGAATGATAGTGTAAAATAACATAATTCCGATATTACTGTTAATTTCTTGTACCAATTGTTGGAACTGTGTGACATTTAATGGAGCAGGGAATTTTCCAAGTTATGACAAGGGCATCGCATAGTATTGCATTTGCCAGAGTAATTACAAACTGTGGCTGTTATATACAGTGAACGATTTTATAACATGATAATGTGTGAAGTTTCAGGTAGAGTAACGGGATCTTCTATACATTTAAACCAGGGAAACAGAAGCAAAAACTTCTCACATCAACAAGATTAGTATCAGAATAATAGTTTTTCAGTATGTCATTCGTAGAAAAAAATTTCATATTTCAATATTTTTTAGTAATTCTTCCATGTTTGAAGTTAACTTATGAAAACTAGTTACAAAAAGTTTGAACTGTTCTCAAAGGGTTAAGAGTTCGAATCAAAACATCTATATCTTTTATACAACAAGCCAATTAATCTTATCTTTCCAAATTAAGCTTTTAATTAAATGGTCACCAAAACAGTAGATAAGGGACATATTTCTTATATTGTTTTTCTTCTCTACCACTTTTTCTATTGATGTAAATTAGTAGGATCCAGAATCCTACTAGTACAAATTAGGATATCTCAATTTCTCCTAGGAGAAATTGGAATTCTAATTTATACTTGATTAAATCCAGTACAGATCAGAATTCTAATTTGTCCTGGTAGAAATTGGAATTCCAATTTGTACTGAATTAAATCAAGTACAAACTAAAATTCTAATTTGTCCCAGTAGAAATTAGAATTCCAATTTGTACTAGGAGGATTCTGGATCCTACTGGATTCCAATTTGTACTGTAACATATATATTCTAATATTTACGAACCTAGAGTTAGAAAGTCGAAATTATGAAAATATTTAAAAGTCCGAAAATTTCCATTTAATAAAAAAAAAATATGCAGGGGGTAAATATTTTGTATCCCCAGATCATAAAAGGGCGAAAAGTACCCAAACTTGTGTTTATTGTAAGGGATATTAAATTAACTCTAACTTGGTACATATTACTTATCTTTAGAAAGTTATGGAGCTTAAAATATGAAACTTGAATTAAAAGAAAATACAAGAATTTTATCGTTGTATACTATAAAAATGGCCCAAATACTATCTATGCGTGAAAGGTTAACATGTTTTTATTTAAAGAGGGGAAATAGAAAGACTGAAAAAACGATCTGGTTCGGAAGTTTACACGGAAAGTGTTTCCAACACACGGGCTAATACAAAGTAAAAGGAAATTGCAAGAGAAACAAAAGTAAAATTCCCATTTTGTTCGATTTTGTTCCACATTTTTTTTCAAAAACCAACTGAAAAGAAAAAAATATGAAAAAGAAAGGTCAAGGGGACAACATCCCAAATCCAGGTTAAAACGACCCAAAACAAAACATCTAGGGTTCACCGTAAGGTCTTCAACACAGTGAGGATCCTCAAACCATATAGCAAGCCCTTAATGACCCCAAAAAGGTAAAAAAAGTGAATAAATCAATGGAAACAAACCACATCCAATTACCCAAATATCAAGAAACTAATATTTCATAAGAAGACAAGGTCAAGCCAATGACCAACATATTCTTGACTTGGGACAGGCACAAAAATTGCGCTAGGGTTAAACTCGTTTTCTTGGATCCAAACCCTCCCCTGTGTGTGGTGAATGACTAAAAAATAAATACACAAAAAGACTAACAGTAAAAAATCAAACTAGAAAAAAGTCCAACTTATCATGACGAGTACCCTTACAAGTATGAAAGATGAAAAAAAACAGATGCGCAGTAAGCTTGATTTTCTATTTGAAAATACATTTGCCACATTATTAGGTGCTTTTTATCAACAGCAAGTTGGCATACCAATGGGCACTAATTGTGCTCCTCTACTCGCAGATTTGTTTTTATGTTCTCACAAAACTGACCATGCATTTCTTCCGACTCGTAAAAAGATCATAAAAAAAAGGATGTTAGATCCTTCAATATCACTTATAGATATAGTGATGATACTCTTTCCATCAATAACACACCTTTTGCTAAATATATCTCACAGAACTAGAGATAAAAGAAACGCAAGAAACCACTTGATCTACACTTTTTTAGACTTACATCTCGAATGTGACGAAAATGGTAATCTCAGAAATAAAATTTAGGGACGATTTTAATTTCAAAATCATAAATTTCCTTAACATGGACAGTTATACTCCAGCTCCTCCTACTTATGGAGTGTCTCGTGTCCACCCTATTAATCAAGGCTTCCAAAAATTCCGTCTCATACAATCATTAATAAATTCTCTAATAGATATCAGTCCCTTGTGGAAATTTTTGAAGTTTAGAAAAAGAAAAGACATGAGATGTTACATATATCTGAACTTTTTGAAATTAACTTACATTTACAACAATGTGAGATTTGTTTTTATCTTTATCTTTATCTTTCTCGGATGACAGGCGCAAGTTGAAAAAAAAAATCAATAAATTGTGAATATTAGCTAAATCTGTTTTATTCATCTGCTGACGACACCATTAGGCTGTATTTCCTCAGCGGGCAATATCGGATTTCAATACAGGCAACACACGCGATGCATTCCGATCAGAGCATTTTTTTGAACTGCATATTGAAATTCAGTACACCATGTGATAGTAATTGTTTGTTACATAACACTTTTTACAATCTTTCAAAAATAGTAAAATTTAAATATCAATAATAATACTAAATACTACATGTATTTCATTGGCTGTCAATATGTGCATTTTTGGTTTCATTCAAAATAATTCAGTCAAATTTAATTTAGAGTGTTCGAATAGTGTGGTAATTTTATGGCATTCTCAAAATGGAGTATCAAAAGAAAAAAATTAGTATCGAAATTTCTACAGGGATGACAATTTGTTTCATCTTTTTTATACCAACTGCAGTCAGAAAATGTTCGGTACTTATATATCACGATTTCTGTGGTTCTCGGTCATTATTTCAGATTGTATCATTTGTTTGGGATAGTTTTTTACCAGTGATACCAAAATGTCGGGTTGGACTAGTCATTGGAACACGCCTTTTTTGCTTTTATATCATAAGATATATGTACTGCCGACATTTTATTGGATTGAACCTTTTAAGAATTGGTAATAATCAGGATAGCAACAATATTATGATCACGAATAAGGAAAAAGTATATTTTTCCAATCGTAAAACGGATTTTACATCATTACAGCAACAATTCTTGGGAAATTGCTCTTTATTTTTTTTTTAATCCTGTTGGGGAAGATAAGTTCATTATGTTCATATTAAGAGATCAATATAAATTACAATGACAAAAATCTCTTAATGGGTCTTCTTGAATGAATATTACGATTTCCAGATTGGTGCAATTTGGTTTCCCGGTGGAATTCGGATACCTCCACGTTACATCTTTATGTCAACGGTTTTGCAAATGTTTTGATTGGATCTGGTCCGAAAAGACATAGGTTGGTTGTCACAAACGCCATCAGTAAAACCAAATTTTACAGTAGCTTCAGTATTTATCTATTAAATACTAAACTACTAAACAAACTGTAGCAAACCCTTTACATGAAATTCTATTACTTTACCCGGACCAAACGGAACTCAGCTTCAAGAGGTTCTTTCTTGATTCTGTAGCGGAACATCTTAGTTAACAAAAAGATTGTGAATACAAAATATAGAGCTTCTGAAAACAGAACCATTGCAATACCTAGCAAAAAATTTAGCGAGAAAGCCCTTTTCAAGTTCATAATGACTATCAACAATACGAAAACATGAGCGATATTAGAGAGTAAGAGACCTTTTATTTCATGGATTACTGTGCTCGATACAATTTTTTTTTTTATTTTTCCAGTAGTCATAAAAGTAACCTTTTCATTAGCATGTCTCGTTTAGGGTACAAAAAGCTACAATTCAGTTAGCTGACAAAAATGTAGTGAAATCTGTTTCAGTGTAAGTTTAGTTAATTTTTAGTACTCTGTCATCAGTCGAAATGAAATTTATTCAAAACTGTGTCAGACAGAATCAATCAAGGTGCATTAAACGAAAGTAAGTCTATTTGTTATGAAAGTCTTTTTTTTATATAAAATTTCACAACAATTCAATTGAATGATACATTGAATATGGTATCAAATATGAAACTTCCATTGAAAATTTATTCTCCTTTTTTCCTACAGTGGGTAATATAAAGCATGTCGACAAACCATTAGAATCTAAAAACATTAATGAACAGAATATACGGCTTCGAAACCATAGAAGTTGTATTGCGGATCTGACTTAAAGTTTACAATCAATGCATTCTGGTTATAATCTATAACATGGGGTGCTTTGAATCCACAGTATCTACAATTTAACAAAATAAATAAGTTACTCACTTATGCATAAAAAAGTAGAAAAGGTGTAGTTTGATTGTGACCGAAATCAATGCCCATCTCCTTATACCAGGCAATTACATTTCATCATTGTCCCTTTTCATTATATATATGGTGTATATAAGGTGAGTTAAACAATCAACAAACATAACGGCAAGATATGAATTCAGAATAACGATTGTGATAATGTATGCTTCGCCACTTGGAGATGCAAGACTAATGGTTAAAGTATTTGGAAATCTTTAGTTTTTTGTGTTGTTTAGTAGTGGTTGCGTGTTTTGTGGGCATGTAGTGTCTTTTGTCTTCCTTGATTTTGCCTTGTCTCGGGACTTGGATTTATGTAATCTTGTGCTTTGTTCCTTCGGTATTCTACTGCCGTTGCCTCAGAAGTTATAATGTATTTACCTAACTTCATCGACTTTCACAAATAAATATTGAAATAAAGATCATTATCGATGCACGTGATCTCACCCATTGTTTTTTATTGGGTCCGTGTTGGTCATTTTTGTATATTTGTATGTCTGCATTTTACTTTTCCGTGCGGCCCTCATGTTATGTCTTTGTTTCTTTGTTTTTCCGATGTTACCATTGTCCTTCGATTGTTCGTTTTAGACTGGCAGTTCGGTTCTAACTTAATTTATTTCACCCATTTGTTATAATTTAGGAATGTAGTTATATATGGTAACTGGAAGGGCATGTATGTTGAATTCAAAATTATCTTTCTTTAGTGAAAAACTTGTGTTTTAAGTCTTTACTGATTAAAGAGTCTTTGAAATAACGTTAAGAAAGTAATAATAACAAGTATAGACAAAGTAGGTTGCAAAATCACTCAGGTCAAAAACATTTATTTTCCTTTTAAGGGTCGTCAGACCTGAATGGCATCGACCAAGTGGCAAAAAAATGACAAAATACCGAAGTTACTATTAATTAAGTTTTGTACATGGCCATTTGGACAACTTATATCCCTTCAGTGCAGATAAAATCAAAATATTTGGAAGACCACAAATCAAAATTTGTAAAATCTGATACAGCAAAATAAACAAAGAGATAAAAAGCCAACATCAGCACAGGAAATAAAGCATTTTTTCTAATATTCTTATATTGCAATTATGCAAGTTGTTAAGATAAAATCGTTTGTCGGGTCAGGATCGAAGTACTGATTACTGGGTTGAATACCCCCTAACATTCACGGGAACTTCATTTTTTATGATGTATTCTAAAATAAATCATTCGAAAAAAACATGTGTCACTGAACTTAAAGTATACCGTTGTTTAGATTGCAATTTCAGTACAAATAGATTAAAGGTTAAGAGGAGACTTGATTCAAATCTATTTAACTACCGTTACCATGTGAAAAACTACTTCTAGTAGAAAGTAGTAACGCATACCTTTTTCCTGCAAGAGTTGGTCCATATTCTTTTAATTCAACGTAGTCGTAAAAGCAGTTAGAGTCTGGCTCCACTTTGAAAGATGTAAACCTCAAGGAAATGGATGATCCAGGTGGTCCCTAAAAATGATGTTAAATGGCGTAAGAAATAGTTGATTTTCGACTGTATTAATGATAAAATGACATAAAAGTGTCTGTGAGGATGGTAGGTTCATGAACGCAAATTAAAAATATCATATTTATATTGTGAAACATTTATGAAAAATGACACTTATAGTTTTCATAACGAGAAAGAATTGTATATCGATGGATATCAACTAGAGTTATGTAATTTCAAAATATAATAAACGAGCCTTTGGCGAGTTTATTATATTTGAAATTACATAACGAGAGTTGATATCCAGCGATATACAATTCTTTCGAGTTGTTAAAACTATTTCTCTTATGATTTTCATAATATTTTGTGCCGAATTTCAAATAACAACAACGTTGCTAGGTAACGTTAATCACGGCAAACGAGATTTCAAAGTTGTCCAATAGAAACGTCGAAAAAATAATAGCACACCACGCGTGATGTGTTATTACTTGGCGCTCGACCAATGAAATTCCTGTAAAAGCGATTCAACAATTTCATATCTAACTCCAGCTTCAAAGTCTCGTCGTGTATCAAAAATAACTATTCATGCAAGGAATAGATAATAATCGTGCATCATAAGATAAATATAATGTCACAATGAGACGCGAGTGACTACTAGGGTTAATTTTTTTTCATTCGTAACGATTTATACAACACATGATTAAAAAGAAGGTGAAATATCAAAGAATATGCATGCACTGACTGAAAAAATTAGACCAATGAAGAAAAAAAACATGAACCTTCTGTCTACATAATGTGAATTTAATTCATGTCCTTTCTTTGTTTATTTAAAACTGGATTTCGTCTCTCCTGTAGTGTGGTGTCCGTAAAAAGATTACCGTGCTTAAAATGCACGAAGTCATTGTGAACTTGGTCTTATACGGGTACACTATCATTCTTTCAAATTTAATTTCCGATAGTTGTTCTGAAAACCTGTTTATTTTACCCTTATCTCGTGGTTATTATTGTGTCTGTCAAGCTCTTTTGTAGTTTATTACATGAGTGGCCTGTGTTTGTTAATATGTTGTGATTGTTATTTGTGAGTCTTTTTTCTTGAAACGGATAAAGATTTTAAGAACACTTTGCCAAATAATTCTATATTTGTTGACGATCCCGCATCCATTTGGGAACATTAACATGGATGTAGAGTTGTTCCGACATTTAACAATGAATTCCGCTCAAACCAGTGCTAGGGGGCGTCTTGAACTTACTATATGGTCTGAGCAAAACTCATTGGGAAGGCCTCATGGTGATTTGAAGACGAAGAACAACATTAAAAGCGGTGTTTCAATGCTTAGTTTTACCGGTATTTCGAGATGGGGCCTCAGAGGTCTCATCCGGCTAGAATGCAGACTATTTTTCTGAAGAAAGACATCACCAATTAAAGAGGAACTTAAAACTGATGAAATCCCGATTCCCGGCGCATTTAATTCCCCAAAAATCCCAGTCTTAAATTTTAGAAATCCCGAATTCCTAAGCTTAAAAACTTTCAATTCCGACATCCCCAAAACACCACTCACTTTGTAAAAACGTACTTTGTCTCATGTGCATTTCTAGATATTCTTTCGTTGTTTATGCATAAACAACACATCTTCTATGTGAATATGCCTAAAGTTACATGTTTCCGATTGACATGATTCACTTTAAGAAAAACAACATGTTTTTTTTCGTACCTGTATGAGCCATGTACATCTGACTGAAGATGGATATTTGTTTGGAAATCCCGGTGATGTAAATCTCCCATACCGTCCTCTAAGAACACCTCCGCAATCTGGAAATATTACATATGTATCATTCCGCCATTTTTGTCCAATATTTTGTTTTCTATTTTGGTTTCATACTTTCAGAAAATTTACAAAAAGGGTGCATTGACTTCGGGAAAGTTCTACAGTAATTAAAATTGTTTGTTCCTACTCACATTTACAATATTTACATTTGAAAAAAAAATCACTTAATGGCAATTACACGAATTACACAGTTTGACAAAAATAATATAGATACCCATAGACAAATTTAGGCTATATTTTTAATTTTTAATCGTGACCCACATCTTTTTTATTTATATGTAAATTTTTAACTATTTAAAAAAAAATCAAAACAAATAAAAAAAAACAAAAAAAAAAAAACAAAAAAAACGACAGTATACAACAAAATATATCATGCATTTTCAAAGTTATGCCCCTCATATAGACATTCTATGGAAAGCTTTTACATTATAAGTTTAAGATTTTGTGCTGGAATGAACGCTGAGCCGATTTTGATCTTACACACTAATGTTTCAACACAGAACATTGCACAAAGTTCTTTATATGGAATCTTAAGAGATATGTTTTGATTACCAAACTTATCAGCTTTTGAATTCAAAGTATTCTGACAAAATTATTCTGATTTAGGATGACACCATGCTGCCAGTACAAAAAATGATCTAGATGTGGTTGTCAGAAACAACAGCTATCTCCGCACTTTGCATGTTAAACCCTTAAATACCTTCCAAATCAAAGATTTTTGTAACCAAGTTATTGGAAATGTTTTATTTCACTTAAACGATTTCAAAATGTATGATTGCTACGAAGAGTTCCAAAAAATTTCCTGTTCTCGAGAGTGTCAGAAAATTACCAGAATATTGCATTTTATTTATTTATGTATTTATTTATTTATTTCATTTTGTTTTGTTTTTGTTTTTTTGTTTGTTTTTTTTTAAATCACTGATTTAAAAAAACAAAGCCTATTCCACGAGCGGCGTGAATCAGATGTGGATTCTTAAAAATTCCAAAGATCTCCTTGAACAGCTTTCCTCAAACAGTCTCGCATACTGCAATAGCATTCAAACTTTTGATTTTTCTACCCTTTATACAACTCTTCCCCATAATAAACTTAAAACAGTAATTTCCGATCTGATACATCAATGTTTCTGTACAAAAACCGGAGAACGCAGGTATTCCTATCTGGTAATAGGAAAAGATAAAACATATTTTGTAAAGAACCACACTGAGTCAAACAAGAAATACAGTGAAAAGGACGTGATTAAGATGCTTGAATTTTTGATCGACAACATTTTTTGTTGAATGTGGAGGCCGTGTTTTTCAACAGACAATGGGGATTCCTATGGGAACAAATTGTGCGCCACTTTTAGCTGACCTTTTCCTTTTTTCGTATGAAGCAAAGTTTTTACAAGGGCTGATACAACAGAAACAAAAACAGCTAGCCCAGACTTTTAATTTCAGCTTCAGATATATAGACGATGTGCTTTCTCTTAATAACCCAAAATTTAAGGAATATTTACATCGTGTCTACCCCAGTGAGCTTGAAATTGAAGAAACAACCGATACACCCGATTCTGCTTCATACCTTGACCTTTTGTTGTGCATTGACGAACATGGACGTCTGAAATCTAGATTATATGACAAACGTGATGATTTTGACTTTCCAATTGTGAACTTTCCCTTTCTCTGCAGCAATATACCTGCATCCCCAGCATATGGAGTATATATTTCACAATTAATTCGTTACTGTAGAGCGTGCAGTACATACAGTGACTTTGTGGAAAGAGCAAAAGCACCGTCACAAAAACTGCTGAGTCAGGGATATGTTCAGCCTTTGTTACTTTCGTCCCTTCAGAAATTCTATGGCCGTCACCACGACATCATAGATAGATATGAAATGTCAGTGTCACAAATAAAAACTGACATTTTCAGCTAGATTTGCGTCTTCCCTGATTTGACATTACCGGTTTCGACTTTACCCTGAATTGACCCACTGACAGTGTGACGGGTGCTGTGCACAGAGCAGGACATGCTTACCCTTCCGGGGCACCTGATGTCACTCTTGTTTATTGAGAGTTCACACTGTTAGTGCTTTAGTTTTTTGTGTTGTATATGTAACGTTCGAGTGTTTTGTAGGCATGTGGTGTCTTTGGTCTTCCGTCTTTTGGTGTTCTTGCTTTTGCCTTGTCTCTGGACTTTGATTTGTGTAATCTTGTGCTTTGTTCCTTCGGTATTCTACTGCCGTTGTTCAGTAAAGTACATAAAAACAGGATGAATTCTTATTGGAACTCCTAAAAAGAACCTGTCTTAGAGAAATTCAGGAGATTTACTAAAAATTGGAATCAAACAATTTTGCATTTTTGTTGTTCAAAATGATTGATGTAGCCAAAAAATATTCAAAAAGTATGATTGTTAATTAGAATCCCCAAAAATAGTTTTTCTTTGAGAGTTTAAGGAAATTTACCAAAATTGAAAAAATATATTTTTTTTATTCTTGGTGTTCAAACTAAAAACCTTAAGTGTCACCAAATCCAGGGCTGCGAAGACAATTGACCTAAATTCATGATTGACATTTTTAGGACATAGTTTGAACCGAAATCAAAATTCTAAAAGATTGGTGTGCATCTGTAGGCAATATGCAACAATTCTACAAGAAAATTGAAATCCTTAATTTGAAAATGTGGGAGGGATTCAAGTCACATGGAAGATACAAATTTGACACATTTGTTCCTCCGAAAAAAAATCAAAATTCCGAAAGCCTATTGACCATCTATAGATTAATTCATATATTCTATCAATTCTACGTCAAAATTAAAAGCCTAAATCTAAAAGTGAGTGAGGAGTTTCACTGACAAGGTTCATCTAACGAACAGACAAAGGGATAGAGAGACGGGACTAAAACAATTTCCCCGAATTTTCTTTAGAAAAGTGCAGGGATATCTGTAAAACATTACATGTTTACGTAAGTAAATAAATAACAAAATACCGTAGTTACTTTGACTTATGTCTCTTCAGTGCAGATCAAATCATTTAACAGTAATCTTAGTATTTTGTTATTCGATACTCCTTAGTTTTGAACAAAATTTTCTGAACTTTAAATGTTATAAGTTTCCAAATTAAATTAGTTTCGGATAAGTACCAAAGTAATGGCTTCTTGGTTTATGAATACTCTCGGAGACTAACAGTCCACCAGTAGTTTCATCGGTCACTGGTAATAAATAACAAAATACAGAAGTTACTATGTATTTAGTTTCTGCATATGGACATTTCGACAACTTACGTCTCTTCATTGCAGATTAAATCAAAACATTTGGAAATCCATACACAGAAATATATGTATCAGCTGATGAAGAACAAATCACCAATGCTATCTTAAAGTCAGCTCAGGATAGACTTATGCACGAGGGAGAAATTCCTTAGTTTTTAACAAAATTCTCCTAAATTAAAAATATTGCAAATTTCCAAATAAAATCGGTTTTCGTTCCAGTACAGTTCTGGCTCATTGGTTGTTGAACATCGTCAGGGACTAACATTCTACCACCAAGTTACTGTGAATTTAGCTTCTTCCATTCACTATTTACGACTGGAGTTTGTCTCACCTGCATTGTGGAGTCTGTAAAAAGATTCCCCGGGCGAGAGATGCATGCTCTCTACACATTTCAGTTATGGTGTACTTGTTCGTGAAATTAAAATTTGATCATTAAGGACAAGTTGCATTCTTTGTCTGTTGCTGTGTTTGCAATATTTGAGTATTGTAATAAATAACAAAATAACGAATTACGGTTAATTTAGTTTTTGCATATGCACAATCCATATACCAAAATATGTGTAAAAACTGATCGAGAACAAATTACTTATAGGATTTATATAGTATAAGCCAAAATCAGCTAAGGAGAGAGCTAGGAAAGAGGAAGATACTCCTTAGTTTTGAGCAAAATTTGGTAAAACTCAGATATGGCAAGTTTCAAAATAAAATCTTTTTTTTTTT
>MJUU01019377.1:31681-57419 GCA_002080025.1 Modiolus philippinarum
GGGGGGGTCAACACTGAAGTACTGGCTGGTGGATTGGTAAATATCATCGGGACTAACGGTCCCCAAGCAGAGGGATCGGCCCAGGGGTAATAAATAACAAAATATTTAAGTTAATGTTAATTTAGTTTGTGCATAAATTCATTGTACTATAAAAAAAATACATACTAGCATTGCTTCGTACAACTTCGGTACAGTATCTTCCTTTTAAATCTAAAGGACATGAACATGCGCAATTAGGACCAATATATCCACCATTTTTACACTGCAGTCCTCTTGGACAGTTTCCTAGAACGACAAGAAAATATTGGTTTTTAATGCAACAAGAAAATAAAATGTTATTACGATTATTGCAGACATACCGATGTTCAAATAAACTTTATATATATTGGTATTACGTAATTCATGAGACTTCTAATTTGGCCGAACTAATCGTACTATGTTGTGCGAGACACAACGTCGTTGGTTTAATGTTTGTTATCACCCTGTGCCATGAATTGATGAAATGTATTATTGTTTCTTTGTTTTTTCCAATATCTATGTGGTTTTGTGTCTGTGTCTTTTTCTTATTGCTGAGGAAAATATTAACATATAATGTTTACACTGTCATTTATAATTGTTGAGCGCTACTGCTACTGCTCTTAGTCTAATACTTTGTTGCTGTACAAACAAAGCGTACTATCTAACCATTTCATTCGTAATACAGTATTACACTTACAATGTTTCAATTATGTATTTTACTCAAGAAAGGTATTTTTATACAATTTTCCCTAGATTTTGTTTTTAGTCATTATTTAATCAAAGAATCCTGAAATTTCAAAATTCAAATTCACTGAGGCGTCTGTACCTTGTTTGGTTTTACATTTTCTTTTGACTTACATCTGAAACAAGCTGCTTTCTTTAAAAAAAAGAAAAGCAATACGTGAATCGTAGAATCAAATGTATTTACCAAATGAAAAAACTTCTTGTTTTTCGAATTTGAAGAAATTTAACTATATTGAGATATTGAGAATGTTGGTGTTACCAAGGACGGATGGAATAAATAAAAGAAATCATCTTAGATATGACTTATCTCCCTCATACATAGCTCTGTCCTTAGCTGAATTTTAGCTTTTCTATTTAGATCTTTTTGGATATTTGCTCTCTATCAGTTTTTACTCGTTTTCGGTTAATGGACTTCCAAATGTTTTGGTTTAATCTGTACTGATGAGACATAAGTTGTCGAAATGAGCATATACAGAAAATAAATTAACAGTATCATCGGTATGTTTATAATTTGGTATGTCTTATCACCATGTTACATTGTGTTGAGATAAATCTTGCATAGCCTTTATGTCACGTTCAATATAGGTCAGATAGATCAAATTTTCATGTTTAGTTATATACTGTTTTTTATACAGATTGTCTTTGTGGTAGTCTCCACACTAATAACAATAATTGCTTTCATAGAGACTTTCAATCGTTCAACATGGTACCGTTTGAGAGTTGGAGAAATTAACTCGTACTACTGATTTATTATCATTTATAACTTAGGAGTCAGAAATTGCCAATTATCAATCTGCAAATTGACCAAATTTTCACCTCTTTTAGCCGATCTATATCTCCACTCATATGAAGCTGAATTCATCGAAGGGCTTCTTCAAAATAAAGATAAAAAACTGGCCCAGTCCTTTAATTTCAGCTTCCGTTATATAGATGATATTTTATCACTAAACAATCCTCGCTTTGGTGATTTTCTTCATCTTATCTATCCAAAAGAGCTAGAAATTTAGGATACTACAGATACTTCCACATCAGCCTCGTTCCTTGACCTTCATCTTGAAATTAACAAAAGAGGTACACTACAAACTAGGCTATATGACAAACGCGATGACTTCACTTTTTCAAATAGTCAACTTCCCCTTTCTTTGTAGCAACATTCCAAAAGCACCAGCATACGGAGTTCACATCTCCCAACTCATTCGCTACTCAAGGGCCTGTAGTCCATACAGTGACTACCTTGATAGAGCTCGGTTGCTTACAAATAGGCTACTTAAGCAAGGGTATGTTGCCCATAACTTGAGGTCATCACTACAGAAGTTTTAAGGTCGACATCACGATCCTGTGGACTGCTATGAGATATTTGTTTCCAAGATGACGACAGATCTTTCTCTTTGCCACTAAAATTTGATTTTCCTCTACCGGATTTGACTTTACTACCGGAGTTGACATGTTCAACACGACGGGTGTCTTATAAGAAGCAGGAGATGCTTACTCTACCGGTGCACCTGATCTCACCCATGGATTTTATTGGGTCCGTGTTGTTCATTTTTGTATATGTGCGTGTCTTCATTTTCCTTTCTGTGCCGTGATCATGTTACGTCTTCGTTTCTTCGTTTTTCCGACGTAGCTATTGTCGTTGGATTGTTCTTTTCAGACTGACGGTTCGGTTCTCACTTTCATGTCAACAACTAACAGCGTATTAAGTACCACGCGTGGAGAAGCTCATGCTTACCTTTTTGGATCACCTGATGATAACTCTGTTTGTTAGGAGTTAGACTGTTAGTGCCTTATTTTTATGGCATTTGTACTGGTTTTCACTTGTGTGTTGCCTCATCTTTGATTTTGTTGTCTCATTGTTTATCATCCTTTTGTTGCCATGCCATTTTGAATTTAAGGATTTTATTTCAATTGCTTCGGTATTCATTTGGAAATTTATCCACTGTTAGATTTGGTTTCCTGTATATATTGTTATCTTGTCTCGTGCACATTTACTTCATATACTTTCACTTTGTTTATGTATACTGAAGTTCGTCTCTCTTGCAGTGTGGCGGTGGTAACTGATTGCCCTACTAGAAGTGTTTAATCTCTATTTTTTCTTACGCATATTTATTTATGTATCAATCTGTATTTTGTTTTTAACATATATATTTAACAACATTTTTTATAAATCTGAATTCCATTAGTTTTTTTTTTTTACAAATATTTCAACATTTTACACGCATTCAAACAATGTATCCATACAATGTTTATAAAAAAAAACTTTTAAAGTTAAAAATTGTATAAAAAACAGTAAAACGTTGGAAGCACTTGGATTGATTAGCGAAGTCAAATTCCCCACTGTTAGGTTCAAACTCGCCTTTTAAAACTTGGCGGTGAATTATTTTCCTTAATCATTTACGGGTACAATAGAAAAGATTGTGGAATTATTAACGAATTTACTGACAAAGAGGAGAATTGAATTGTTCAGAAGTTATATAAACAGTACTTTGTTGCCTTTTAAAACCCTATTTTCATTTTATTTTTATCTTTATTTCTGTAGGTCTCCATAATATTCTGACATTTTTTTTTGATAAAGCATAGAACATTATAGTTGATATTTCTATCATTTCTGAGAAATAAGCAATTTATTTCGAAAATTTCTAGCCGCATTTTACAATGCAAATTTCTTCTTTATGTTTTTAATTTTGTTTTAATATTTAAAGATGTCTATGCTAATTTTCATTTTAAATGTGTAACATTTTTATATATTAGCAATTCTATTTCCATAACTGATTTTCTTCTACTATCTGATTTTATTATAATACAAACAATGTATTAAAATAGTTAAACAAATCCATCTTTTTCAGTTGAATATATCTTCTAATGGTAGGTTTACACTGCCGATCAAAGCAACTCGACCGAACTCGATCTATGAATATTCATGAATATTCATCGATCGGGACACTGATCTTGAATGCTAGTGTTCGGTCTACTACCAAAATCGGGGCGATCTTGTTAACTCTGCTGAACTAGAGCTGTGTTCCCGAATATTTTTGACATGTCAAAAAATATCGTGTAGAGGTCGTGTGCATTATATGTCGAGAACAGGTCGGGAATCAATCGGGGTCTAATCGAGGTAGTCGTAAAGAGGTCGAAAGGGATCGGTCTTGATCGAGTTTCAAGTTTTAGCCGGTCATGCCGATTTCTAGCCGACTTGCACTCATTCGCTTCTCGATTTATGCCGAGTCGCTTCCAGACCAACTCGATTAGTACTCGATTATTACTCGACTAACACGATTCAATCTTTTTTCTACACAAGATCTTCCCGACCATAACCCGATTTTGTCCCGACCTGTATCCGACTTTTTCTCGACCGCTCAAGACCTTTACTCGATTTAACACGACAGCATGTCATCTTTTCACAATATCACAACATGAGGCTTTCAAGAGCCTCAGTGTCTCAATTGGGCCCTACTTCAGTTTTTAAAGGAGCCATCTTATGGACTCCAATGACTAATGTGATCAAGTTTGGTTGATGATCATCTTTGATATGATGAGTATCTGCCAGATATTATCTCAAGTGGGGACCAGCCAAGGACTATTGTTTTCAATTTTGGCCAATTGGCAAAGCAGTTTCAGAGTAGAAGATCTTGGAATGCCCAAGTAAGGTCGAATATAAAATTATGTTCCCCGTTGGATTGCATGCAGACAAGATAGATACTATTTTGAAATTAGAACATGCAAGGACTATTTTGACCAATTTTGGCTGCAATTGGTCCTGTGAAAATCCTTCTTGTACAATATTTAACTTTGTCGCGGTCATCTTGTATTAGCTGACGATATTGCAGACACTATATTTTGAAAAGGGACCATCGTACCAATCGTACATCTAACAAGTTTGGTCTAATTGGCTTAGGGATTTCAGAGGTAACGTTTTAATGAGTTTTCCCATAAGATCCAATTTAAAACTATATTTCCCAATTGGCGATTATATTTGATTAGAAGCGGGCACGACGGTTTTTTCATATTGAACCAGTCGAGGTCTATCATGACTCTGCGGTTTCTGGGTAGAATATATTTGAATGCAAAGTTCATGGACAACGAACACAAAATAATGGCAAAAGCTCAACATTGTAGAAAAGAATATCAGATTGTGCATGCTATTAGTAGAATTAAAGGATGACGTGCAGAGGGTTTAAATTCAATCGACTAGCTATGCTGACAGAATTGGAAATTGAATCCAAGATGTACCCAATATACACATTCCAGAAACAGATTCACTAAACACTTGAATTCAAGAATAAAATATTGTTTCTGCCGAGCAGGTTGGTACTCTTATCACAAGATTTGATTCAAGCTAAACGACATAAGAAAAATGCTATTTTGAACATTTTTTAACATGTAAAAGAAGATAAAAAAAAATCTTTTAGATTTTCACCGGGCAAATGATGTACCCAATGGGAAGCTGCTATAACCATTTTCACTTTTAAAATACAGAATGCAGGTTTAAAGCTATACACGGAAACTACTGTAAATCTAGTTACCACCCATATCATGTGATGACATGTCTTGTGTTTTATAACTTAATACCGAACTTGCTGTGAATTTAGTCTCAGCATATGCTCATTTCGTCAACTTATGTCACGTTCAATGCAGATAAAATCTAAATGTTTGGAAGACCATAAACTCAAAGATGTTTAAAAACTGATCAAGAACAAATAATATGATCTAAATGAAAAGCCAAAATCAGCTATGGACAGATTGTATATTGTATATCAGATTAGTCCTACATGTAACGACGTAACGACAGGAAAATCGCACAGTCGCATTCTGACGCATGATGAGGAGGATGACCTGCAAAGTGAACATTCATTCCTCTCTCTCTCTCTCTCTCTCTCTCTCTCTCTCTCTCTCTCTATATATATATATATATATATATATATAATGATGACTTTGAAGCATTTGCCCAAAATACTTAGTACGCGCCTTTTGTGTCAGATCCGCCTTCTCTGCTACTCCGTATAACTATCACATTTATCATCTTTTCCTTGAAGCATCAGCCACATGGTCCACAAATGTTGCTGCTCTACCGCCATGCTGAACTTTTCCCTGAATTTTCACGTTTTATCCCCATATATACAAACGTACTAACAGGAGAAAACTCAAGCACACTCGACCATTTCACGACCTTCTCCCGACCAGGTCTAGTTAATCAAACACAAATCGGGCTATGATCTGGCTCAATCTGACAAAGTCTGGTTGGTCGAATGAGGGTCGAGCATAAGTCGTACACGAATCGTAAAGAGATCGAGAATGGTCGAGTGTCGGTCGTGTTAAATCGGGTAAAGGTCGAGTGGACATCGTGAGACAGCTCGATCAATGAATTTTATGACGTTGATCGGGATAAAACAGCATGGTCGAGTTGATCGAGTTGGTCTGATCGGCGGTGTAAACCTAGCATAAGATATAAGCAATTTATTTTGAAGTTTCATCTCCGGAGTTTTTACATGTCAATCTTTTCTGCTTTATGTATTATTAGCTATTATATAATCTTTGTATATGAATAATTAAACAAGATCATTAATAACTGATTGGATGAGAGAATTTACTCCAGTCGAACCCGGGGTCGAACCATTAAATTAAGAGGTCAGATTGTCAGAATTTATTACCAATACGATTAGCTAGGGTAATTGATCTCAATTAGTGTAACATGTCCAGTTTGAGACAGTCCCTTATGGATCATCAATGTAGAAACACATTAAGTGTAAAATGCCAAGTTTGAAACGATCCCTTTAATCCAGAGCATTATCATCAATAGAGAATATAGAAGTATTCCAAATACCGGACGTTTCCGAGCCCATGCTTGCAATTATTAAATATCCAATGTAATAGGCATGAACCGTTAAGCGGTTCACGCAAAAAAAACTCTGAGTTATAGTTCTGTTATGATATTGAGAATACTATTTAATTGCTTACTTACTGTTACAATTATACAAATCATTAATCGTTTTAATATCAATAAAACTCAAATGGTTGCGTTGTCCCATGTGTCCAATCAGTCTGTGATCTTTTGGTTGAATAGTATACCGTTTGTGGTCAGGATCCTTACTGAAAAACTAAACACAGACTTAATCATAAGAGTGTTGATTTGATCCGCAGTTTTTGAGAAAATCTGCAATTTCTGTGATTTTGTTTGGCAAACTGAATGCCTAAAGGAAATTTACACCCATCCAATCCTTATTTTCTTTTGATAATTTTTAAAAAGTTATTATGGGGAGAAAATTGTGAATGTCAATCTTTGATTTTATTGGCAATATTTAATGCGTTTTCCTTTAAAACAAAATTCTAGAAGACTTATTCCCCCCCACCAATTTTAAATCACCAATCACCTGTCACTAATTTCCTTATTTTATATGTCCAAATTGTTTGAAATCTAGATTAATTAAAATTGATTTTCACTTCACAAGAAAAATAAATTCTACTTTCCTTGATAACCTGAAATATTCTGAATTTTTTTAACACTTTACGTATGGAATATCTTGGGATCAGTGTGCAGCATAAAAAGGGACACATTTGGCTACAAACTTGGTGGACCGCATATATTTTTATACCCCCGCTTGAAAAGTGGGGGTATATAGTGATTGGGTTGTCTGTCATCCCGTCCTTCCGTCTTTCCGTCCGTCCGTCCATGACACCTAAGGGTACCCATCTTTTATCTGCTACTCCTCCTGAACCACTGAATAGATTGTCCTGAAACTTTAACGCAGTCTTTGTTACATAATTTAGACGTGCACCTTCTATTTCAGAATTTGATTTGATTGATTTTAGGGGTTTCCCTTAGCAAAACTACTTTACAAGGGGGTACCTATCTTTTATCTACTCCTCCTGAACCACTGAATAGATTTTCATGAAACTTTAAATAGTCTTTGGTACATAATGTAGATGTGCACCATCTATCTCAGAATTTGATTTAATTGCTTTTTTGGGGTTTCCCATAGCAAAACATGGACTTAGCTATTGCATTATAAGCGGGTAGAGATCTTTTATCCGCTACTCCTCCTGAACCACTTAATAGATTGTCATGAAACTTTAACACAGTCTATTTAAGAGAATATAGATGTGCACCTCAAAGTTTGATTTAATTGATTTTTTTAGGTTTTTCACAGTACATCGCGAGTGGGTACCTATCTCTTATCCGTTACTCCTCTTGAACCATGCACTTAATAGATTTTCACAAACCTTGAAGAAGCTGGGGGTATATATCAGTGAGCTTTGCTCACAGTTTTTCTAGTTTTACTTGTTGTCAGGGTAAATTTTTAACAAAATGAACCCAAACCTTAAGGAAGTTTTCTACGGAGGTCTTAGCGAAATAGACAGTTTGACAACAAAGCACAATAATTTATCATTTTCCACTATTTTTATGCTGAGCCATTATAAACCATTCCCATTAATTTATAACTCTTCTCCCTTAATTCATTAAAAATGTAGAAAATACATATGTAATAATATCAAACAAATACCAAGGAAAAAAGGACAGAAAAGGGAGCATTCTGAAATAATTAAAAAAAAGCTAAAACACGATAGTTTAAATGTGAAACAAAATGGTGACAACATGAACAGATAAAAATGGAAAAAAAACAAACAAACAAAAATAAACACGATCGCAAGAATACAAAATAGAAATTGTTACGATCTATGACTAGTGGAGACCATTAAAAATTCTGTAGTGACAATTGCAACAGTGATATACTTGCTGTATAAGGTTTTGATACTGTAATTTCCCTCTATTGATAAAATTGATAAAATTTCTGTGCAAAATACATGCACGAAAATATGAAACCAATTATGCGTTGCAATTAACAGTTACCCTAAAACCATTTTTGACGCCCACCCACAACACCAAACATAGAATAGCACTGGCAGTGTTCAATTTCTTTGCAACTCGGCTATATCTTTAGTATATACTTATTGACTGCAGGTGATGTAAACCATTTGTTTTTTCTTTAACCCCAAATTTCCATATTCAGTTAGTAATATACCTGTACCCCTCTCTAAAGAATTGTTTACAATTTACAATTAAGTACTAAAGTATTCTTACCAATGGTCCATAATGCATTACGGATTCAACATCATAAGGCTCCTTTGTCCTCATTACAGTTTTATCAAAGTATCGTCTAGCAGCTGGTTGGACGTTCTCCAGCAAAACATTAACCGTATTGTCTCTATCAGGACGTGCATGTTCATGGTATAGCCCTGCTGTATGTCCAAATTCGTGTGCAATGCTGTATTCCTTTAGATACATGTATTATATTATATTCTTCCCTTTGGAAACTCACTCTATGTTTTACAATGACAGCTAATTTAAACGAAGATTTTCAAAGAAAATAACAATACAGAAATTAAATGAAATTGCATTGCTTATTTTTTTTCTCTCGCATTTTCATAATACAAAAATTTAATAATATCGTGTTCATCAGTTGGGGATTTACCTATGTGATCGAAGAAATTGTTCTTGTTCAAATGTAAATGATTAAGATGAATAGTCAATTTAAACAATCAAATTAAAAAAAATGGAAGAATGTGTCCTAAGGACACGTGAGCCCCCGCCTCCCTAAAATTGAAGCCCCTTAGCCTTGGGGTTACCAAACGGGAAATCGATAGAATTCTGTCTTGAGTAAGAAGTAAGCATATGACCAAGTTTGGGTTTGATCCAATGCAGGATACTCAAGTTATCATACGGAAACCAAGACTTCATTGAAATCTTAGTCTATTTTTAGCAACTGTGACCTTGACCTTGGGGATATCAACCTGGAAATCGATAAAGTTCTGTCATGGGAAATAAGTAAGCGTGTGACCGAGTTAGTTTTTGATCAGATGCAGGATACTCAAGTTATCATTCGGAAACCAAAAAGATGGATTTACGGACGGACGTACGGATCAGGGTAAATCTAAATGCCCTGATCACTTAGCGACGGGGGCATAAAAATGATTCCAATTATAGTCATTTTCCTGGGAAGTTTATTTTTAATTATATCTAGCAACCATACTTTTATGGCGGATTTCCTGCTTCATAAACGTATCTTTTTTGCAATTCTTCATTGAACATACCAATATTCCTCTAGTAACACCTATAAAAACTCCTTCTAAACTCCTGTCTTTTGTCTGCTCGTCAAGCAATGAAGCTTCTATAGAATTTAATTGTTTACCTTTTTGTACTGCCTGTTTACCTTGATACTCCAGTGATGAGAAAATGGTATATAATAGAATTCAATAGAAGCATAAGTTTAAACTATCAAAATGCAAAAAAGTTTTGATTCCTATTTTAGTAAATTTCCAGGAAGACTCCAAGACCTGTAGTTTTTTGGGAATTTTGACTTCGTAACCATATCTTTCTAATCACCAACAGTAAGGATGTCAGTTCAAACAATCAAGTTTCAAAAAAAAGATCCAATTAAGGTAACTTTCCTGTAAGTCTCAAAAATATGAAGTGTAACATTTTCAAGACAAGACTTACGTGATGGATTAAAAAAATGAAGCAAGGAGATTGCAATCTTTTATTAGCATTTTCCATAGACATATTTAAACGTTCATTTCGACTCTTTTGTTAAAAATTTTCATTTGGTTTGGTTGCTCTTATGGGATATGGATCGAAATATTGAGAAGGATAGTACACTATATGATTCAAATGACGTTACTGGATTTTTAATGTCCTTGTATTCATTTGGTGATTTTGATGATTTAAAAAACTTAAACTATGACAACCTTGAACTTTAAATGTAAGGATAATATAGATGAAACTATTTATGGAAAATGACCAAAAAAATAAGAAACTAAATTTGGTGCCTCGTGCCTAAAATGTATAATGTTATTGGGTAAGTTCTACAAAACTCAAATAAAATTTACCCTTTTAATGCAATCCCCGCCTACTTCGACCTCTTGTGTAGACTGGGTCCGACCAATATGAGATGAACACCTAAAAAAGAAAACATTTTAATTAATATCTAGATATTTGCATAAAATGATCAAATAATGATTGTGTCTTGTGTACAAAATACTTTCTATTTTATCTATTTACCCCCTTTCTTTCCTTCATGTACATTGAATCGTAGTTAACCATCAATTAAAAGACAGAGATTCCGAACAAATAATATCTCTCGTTCAGAAATATCCCCTCTTGTTCTCATGATGAGACCATAGAATAAGAAATTCTTGTTCGTTACTTGCATCATATATCTCATTTCTTACACCTGTTACTTAGCTTACACTGGGCCTTGACAATCGTCTCTTAAAAATAGCTCATTTAAAGGTAATTATAAACATTTCTTCACAGGGCTCCCCATTTTTTTTTTTTGAATAATACCCCAAAATGGAATAAAAAAGATAACAGGAAACACCTACAATGGCCGAAAAACATAGCCACATGCCACAAAGTAAATAGGAACTGCACAAGAAAAAAACCCACAATAAAAATACAAAAGACAAACATAAACAACGATAGGAACTCGGGACAGCCGGACTTGGTACCGGCACTACCAAAGCCAGCGGTAGGGTTAAACCGGTTTATGGGTACCCAAACCTCCCCTTTCCCAAAAGTTCATTTCATATCATATTTGAGATTTTTTTTTTGTGATTTTATCATTATTATTATTGAATCAAGTTTTATAGGAAATGACATAAAAGTGTTTCACTCAATATGTTGCTAATGGCACTATTATATTATTTAGATCATATTTGGTTATTTGTTCTCTGTCAGTTTTTAAAGATTTGAGTTTACGGTCTTCCAATCTGCACTGAAGAGACATAAGTTGTCGAAATGCATGGCCAAATACAGAAGCTAAATTTATAGCAACTTCGATATTTTGTTATTCATGACATTGGCCACTTGCAAAAATAATTTATGAATACCAATCGACCATCTTTAATCCAATAAAAAAATACTGAAATTTGAGGGAAATATCACAGTTTACTTTATATCTCTGACAGAACTAGGTTTTAAATTGGCCCGATTTCAATTACTTGGCAAATTGCATCCCAAAAATACGATCTTGCGATAGCAAGTTCAAGTAAGCTAGCCTCATTGCTGTTGCAAATTGTATTGGAATCGATAAAGCTAGTCCGCGATGGAAACTTATCAAATCATTCGTATTAGTTTGCCAATGTATATATCAGTAAATATGTTTTATGATGTTCATTATACATGGGTAACTGCTAAGTTACGTATTGTCGTTCAAAATGTATTATTTTACATAAATGGAATACGATTTCTTTCTTTTGTTCAGTGAAAAAAAGTTAAACAATATTCTATTGAGTAACGGACTTTTATATTATTTTTAAAGGTGCTGCAAGAGTCCAAAAGATCTACATATGTTCAAAGCTCAGCCGATTGGTTGAATTGGTGCTCTGATATCCAGAACAAAATTTTATGACTGCTTATACAGAATATAAAAGATATGTTAAGCCAAGCCTTTTATTTCAGCCTCTCATGGCTATAAATACGATGTACTTTTTTCATCTTTCATAATACGGGACTTTCGGGATAGGAGTTCTCGTGTCATTGAAGGCGGAAAGGATCACCTCAAATACCAGTGAGACGGAGTGACTGGATCTTGACACATTGAAATAAATATATACAACATTAAAAACGATATAGTTGTTCCTACATGACAATTCTTTAACTAAATTTTAATTGACGTAAAACAATTAACCTGAAGCGCGACAACAGATTCAATAATAAATCCCCTTAGCTCAACAGAATTCATTAATAGCCCTTTTCAATAGTGTTTTTATCTCTTCGTGGATTTGAACTCTCCCACCAAATGGAGGTACAAACACTCTTCGCTTCCGGTTATCACTTGTACAGTTGGCTAACAATACACAACTTAAACCTTGAATACAATTTAATTCTAACAAAATTAGTGCAGTGTCACAGTAAACATTGACATGGTAATATAAATATGAACAGTTTTATGAACTGTTTTCAGGATAAACAACACTTGCTGTGTTCGGTTGATATCTGGAACTGTTTATTTGTATTTAAGGGGGTAGACCTGAAGTAGGAGGTGATAACTCTGTTTTTCACTTTTTTATTACTTACACAAGCAAATAGAATCATTACAATAGGTATTTTCAAAATTTTAATATTGTAAAATATTTTCCACACACTTAATAAATATTAATTTTGTCATGAAAACAAATACCTAACATCCAGTTATTTATAATGAGTGCATTTTACTCTACATTTTTGCAATGCTGTCCAAAGATAAAGAAAATATGTAAAAGTCAGATTTCTTCCAAGGGAGGTAATTTATAATACAGATTCAACAGTTTTATTGATTTTTACCCACTTTATTCTAAATTAAGAAAAAATTGGACGGTAGAATTTTCTAAGATTTTAATATATCTTACATATCCAAATTTTCTTTCTATTCTCAGTTTTTGGTGAAAATTAAACGACAGAATTTTTTACAAGAAGTGTTTAATAGTGATCAAAATAGAGTAAAAATTTCATCCACTACGATTCAGAACACGCATGAATTTCAGTTAAAGCTATTAAATTTACTACCATCATTCATACTTACTTTCACAAATGTCTAAACTACAGAATTTTGCATTTGAAATGATTTTAAATCAAATACAAATTTAATTAGAGCCAATTTTATACACAATAATCAAGTCCTGAACGGACCAAATAATATGAGGAAACAGGGTATCTTTGATGACCTCTAGACATAAAATGGGACAGTAAAAATTGTTGAAAATTGCTGAAAGTCGACATGAACATGTGTAATTTTAATACTGAAAATATCAAGAAAATTAAACGAGTGGAAAATTTTAGGCTTCCCCAGGTCTAAGCCCTTAAATTCCGAAACCGAAGGGCGGACCAAATAATTTTTTGAAAAGGCCGTATAACAGGACTTTTGAAATAGGAACTCCCGTGTAATCGAAGGCGAAAACGATCGCCTCGGATACCAGTAAGAAGGAAAACTTGATTTCTAAACCTATTGAAATAAATATATACCACATAAAAAACAAACTATTTATGAAATTGAAGTGCATTTATAATTTTTCCTATATGACAAATTTTTTACTAAATTTTAATTAACCTGAAGCGCTACAAATCGATTAAATATAAATCACCGATTCCCTCTCAATGTTTTGATGTATTGATTTTTTTAGTATAGTTTCAGAACTTGCATCCGGGTTGAACACGACTGAGAAGTCCCGTATTAAAGGCAAATCTATATTCCATCAACCACAGTGAACTTGAAATTGAACAAACTTATGATACACCTACTTCTATGTAATACCTAGGCTTTTTGTTGTACATTAATAAAAGTGGTGTTTGAAATATAAACTTTATGACTCAAGAGATTATTTTAAATTTTCAATTGTGAACTTTATTTCCCTTACTTTGAAGTTTTTTGAGACAGTTGTTTTCGTGTTTGCCAAGTCCCTAGACACCGGTTTATATGGTGTGCATGTCTTTTGTTCCTTTGGTATTTTAATGTCGATTTATAACAATGGCGAATCCAGACTCTCTGCTAAGGGGGGAAGGGGGAGACGACCCATAATATTTCCTTAAAAGGGGGAGGGGACGGAACCCAATTTTCCGAAAAACCCATAGGAATTTTAAATAGTTTTCAACCCGCTAGATTCACCACTGTATGAAAGAAGTTATACATACGCTACAGCAAAAAAAATGTTTACAACACCGTTGTGGCCAACTTGTGCCCTAGTTGACGGCGTATCATGGCGAAAGCGAAGGCACGTTACATCTTCCCACAGTTTCATCGCTTTTTGTATGTTTGATTTGGCCAACATTCCATCAGCATCATTCGCTGAAATAATTCGTAGAATAGAAATAATAATGACAACAAAGTGAAAGTAATCGAAAATTCAGTTGATTAATTGTCTATAGATATGTTCACTTTTTGTGTTGTCTTGTATATCATGCTGTAAAATTTTACTTTCATCTCCGTTGATGCTGTTTGTGCTACCGATTTGTCTTTGATAATGTTTGATTATTCCAGAGATTTACAAAGTTTTTCGAAATTTTACCTTTGTTCTGTTTCAGGGTTATAGCAGTAACATAAACCATGGATTCCAGAGATTTACAAAGTTTTTCGAAATTTTACCTTTGTTCTGTTTCAGGGTTATAGCAGTAACATAAACCATGGATTTTATTGGTTTTGTTTACAGGTTAAATGACATAAACTAAGGAGATCTTTCAAAACAATATAAACTTCTCTGTTAGTGTGAAGGGTTTCGTGAGAGAAGCAGGACATGCTTACCCTTCCGGGGCACCTGATGTCACTCCTAGTTTTCATGGGAGTTCACACTATTAGTGTCTTAATTCGGAATGTCGTCTCTTTATCTCCGTGCCTTGTGGTTGTCTCATGTCCTTGTGTCTTTGATTTTTTCCAATGAATCAGATGTGGATTCTCGACAATTCAAAAGACTTATTAGAATATCCATCTTCAACATAACTGAACCACTGCAACAAAGTCATTATCATTTGATTTTTCTACACTCTACAATTCTCTGCCATATGATAAGTAAAAGTCAGTACTCCTGGATTTAACACATCCGTCTTTCCGTACTAAAAAGGGTGAAAAAATATTCATATTTAGTGCTAGGTAAAGATTAGACCTACTATGTTAAACATTACACTGATTCACACAAATGTATACAGAGGAGGATGTATTCGCAAAGCTGTTTTTTTTTTATCGAAAACGTATTTCTTAATTTGGAAGAAATAATATAGATAATTTTAGGACTAATTGTGCGCGAATTTTAGCAATTTGGTTTCTTAGTCCGCATTAAGCTAGGTTCACACAAAATGTAGTCAAGAAAAAAGACAATAAGCTGGCCAATGTCTTTATTGTTGTGTTCATTCATTTATCAATTCTCAATTTAATGATACCGGTTTAACCCCACCGCTGGCTTTTGCTAGCGCCGGTACCAAGTCCGACTTACCCAAGTTCCTATCGTTGTCTGCGTTTGAAGTGTTTTTTCCTGTGTAGTTTTCTGGCAGATTGTGGCATGTATACTTTTCAGCCATTATAGGTGTTTCCTGATATCCATTTTTTTACAGATACTAATTAGTTTTAAACATGTGTATATATAAGTGTCCAGGTACATTCGGTTTTCGGGTCAGCACCGAAGGTGTTTGTCTTTTGCCATTTTATTGTTTTTCTTGTGCAGTTTCCTGGTTGATTGTGACTTGTGATTGTAATGTTCGGCCATTGTAAGTGTTTCCTGTTACCTTCCCTTCATTAATTGGTGAATACCCTTTGGAACTAAAAAATCAAAATACCGAAATTGCAGTTTATTCATTTTTTGTATATGCACAACAAAATCAGCTCAATCAAGACGAGGGCATTTTAGTAAGAAGGGATAAAAAAAAACATATCAGCATCTACAAGAATGACAAAGACAAATTAGAAGTCAGTACTGGTGATGATGTAACAACACCAACGTTAACAAGACAGAGATATCTGAACAAAACAGTCGAAGGGACTTAAAAGTGCGATAATGGAAATAAAAATCAGCATTTTTCACAGATACTGAAGTTTATTGAATTCAAATTCAGCAAAAAGCCTTTACAACAACTTATGTTTTCTTTTCAAAACAGATACATTTGGAAAATATTTGAAAACTATATATAGAAAGATAACTAAAGAATAGAAGGAGATAATTGGATAAAATTAACATTATCAAGACAAAGTTAACTGAACAAAATAGTCAGAGATACTAAAACCAATATCGGAACAAAATCGGGATTACCAAGACAAAACAAACTGATCAAACTAGTGGTACTAGAAAGAGATAACAGAACTAATTTAACACTATCACGACAGTTTCCATAACTTATACAGTATTTTTTTTAATGCACATCCATTTAATGTATTTGAAAACCAACTGAAGAAAAGAAGGAGATAATTAGACAAATTTAACATTTTCAAGACAGGGATATTTCAACTGAATAAATAGCGGGACTAGAAAGAGATAGCAGAACAAAATCAACACTAACAAGACAGTTATAACTGCAAAACATAACGCGGGGCAAAAAAAGGAGAAAGAGAGTAAAATCAACTTTAATAAAAATTTATAATTGTATCAGGATGCTGATACAAAAGTCTCCCAAACGAACTCCCATATCAGAAATCAGGGCTACAAATCACTTCCACAAAACCTACGCAACCTGTGTGTAGAGTTTTATTCAACTGTGAGCAGTTTGGATTTTTCCACTATTTTGTTCTGTTTCCAAGGCAACGGAAGTCAGTTTGATGTCTTTGACACCAAAAACCAATTTCCCACACCTGAGGTAACCTTTCTGTAAAGTTTCAACCAATTCTGAATATTTTCATTTCCCCACCTTTTTTGCCATTCCCATGGCAACCGGTGCAAATTTGAAGTCTTGGAGCCTAGAAACCAATTCCCCATGTCCAAAGCTACCTTCCTGTAAAGTTTCATCCAATTCTGAGCACTTTCATTTTCCCGCCTTTTTTGTCATTTTCATGGGAACCGGTGCCAATCTGAAGTCTTGGAGACTAGAAACCAATTTCCCATGTCCAAAGCTACCTTCCTGTAAAGTTTCATCCAATTCTGAGCACTTTCATTTTCCCGCCTTTTTGCCATTTTCATGGGAACCGGTGCCAATCTGAAGTCTTGGAGACCAGAAACCAATTCCCCATGTCCTTAGCAACCTTCCTGTAAAGTTTCATCCAATTCTGAGCATTTTCATTTTCCCGCCTTTTTTGCCATTTTCATGGGAACCGGTGCCATTTTTAAAATTCCAAGACCTGTTTGCATCTTTCGGGATAAGGATCCATCTTCATGTGACGTTTGGTCAAGATCCGACCATTAGTTTCCGAGAAAATGGTCGGACAAATTTCAAGGCGGAAAGAGAAGAAGAACAAGAAAAATAACTAGATCTGCAATTGCAAGCAATAGCGGATGTCGCCCCTGGCAGCCAATTCGATGCTTCCATCTTGTTCGCAGCATCAAAATCTACCTAGAAATCAATTTTCGTTGAAATCGGACAACGTTGAAATTTTGACGTATTTTGGCGGCCATCTTGGAAATGGCGGCCAAATTGAAAATTTTTTTCGTAGCCTGCACTCCGCGTCATGGTGATCTAACTACCTGCCAAGTTTCATTTGATTACATCAAACCGTTCTCTCAAAATAGTCCGGACAAGAGAGTGTGGAAGAACAATTATAATAATAACAAAGAATAATAAGAAAAAGAAGAAACAGAACAATAACAATATGTGGCCCGACTACGTCTGGGGCGACATAACTAAATTTGCAATTGCAAGCAATAGCTGATGTCGCCCCTGGCAGCCAATTCGATGATTCCATGTTGTTCGCAGCGTCAAAATCTACCTAGAAATCAATTTTCGTTGAAATCGGACAAAGTTGAAATTTTGACGTAAAATGGCGGCCATCTCGGAAGTGGCGGCCATTTTGGAAATTTTTTCACCGTCATGCATAATTTCACATGGTGTTCCAACTGTGTGCCGAGTATCAAGTGATTCTGTTCAGGCAACTCTGAGAACTTGCGTGGACAAAATTATTCTAGGAAAATAAAAAAGTATAATAATAATAATAATAATAACAAGATATAACTGTGTTCGCAAGCGAAACACAGAAGTCTCCCAAACGAACTCCCATATCGGATTTTTGAGCATTATAAAACCCCTTTTTTAAAAAAAAATTAGCACGGGTTCCCGATATAATTTACTGCATACATATAGTTGAAATCAAAATATGTCACACAGCAGAAACACATTTTTCTCAAAATAATAGCTTTTTTGCTCGGTTTCCATGGCAACCAAATACTCCATTATCCATAACAATGAATTTCATACTTTGTTTCAAAAAAAAAATTGGGCAGAGGTTCCCCTTATAACCTTAATAATACATATAGCTGTAATGAAAATACAATTGTCAATAATAAATGCTTTTTCTCAAAATTTCAATTTTTTGTATGGTTTCTATGGCAACAGCAATTATTTTGAAAATTATATCATTTTGGCTTGGTTTACATGGTAACCAAATGCTCCATTATCCATTACAATGAATTTCATACCTTGATTAAAAAAAATTGGGCAGGGGTTCCCCTTATAACCTAAATAATACATATAGCTGTAATGAAAATACAATTATCAATAATAAATGCGTTTTCTCAAAATTTCAATTTTTTGTATTGTTTCCATGGCAACCGTACTAATTTTGAAATTTCTAATTCTATGGACCCTTTCTTACATGACAAACATCTTTCCTATGAAGTTTCATGGAGTTACAGTTACTAGTTTTCAAGATACAGTGAAAAAAATGGTGAAAAAATTCAAAATTTCATTTTCCCACAGGGTTAACATGGAGGACCCCACCCCTATTTGAGCCCCCCAAAAGTACCCTTAATGAACCCCTATCTGAAATTTTTTGGAATGTGGCACAACTAGATATATATGGCTAACATCCTACAAAGTTTGAAAGCTTTAGGTCAAATGGTCTCTGAGATCTGTTTCGGACAAGTTCACGCGGACGAGAATAAAGAAAGAAGAATAATAATAAGAAACGCAACAAAAACAATTAAAAAGTCAATTGTTCAGAGAACAATTGCAAGGTCTTTCACCAGTTTTCACCATGATTACATGTTTTAGTTTGATTTTGTTGTCTATTTCAGTTCAAAATGTGGTGTTAACAAAAGTTCTGATCTTTATTAGTCTTTTTCTCAATGGTTACTAAGGACTTTTTCGAAAAATTATCTTGTTGCTAAGGACATGAAAGTCACTTCTGGTTGGCAATGTCATTTTTTTCCTCTTTACAACATTATAAAACTTTTTGCCTATGGTTGCTAAGGACTTTTATGGCAAATAAAATTGTTGCTAAGGACCATGACCTTTGACCTTGACCCCATTTTGTCGGCCATATTAAGCTGAACATTTTACCTTCTTATAGTTTCTTTGTATCTTTAATAGTTTTTGAGATAAAGGCAAAAAACTATAAAATCGGACCTCGAAAAATGGTTTTTGGGCCATTGGTCCAAAATGAATGGTCCAATTATTTTGGACCCCAGTGTTAAATGTAGACCTCAATGAGACAAACATTTTCTCAAATACATTTGATCATCTATCTCTTACAGTTTACGAGTTAAAGCGATAACAAGGCAAAAGGTCATTGGTGACCTTGACCGGTGACCTTTGACCTTGACATTTTTAGATGGCTATATATATCACTTATTAACAATTGTGAAGGTTTCAGGTCTTTACGACTTATCGTTTGGGAGTATTAAGCATTAACGGAAACTCAAAATCTTTCAAAGGGCAATAACTCATAAAAAGAGCCGTCAAACCTCTTTGGACAAAATGTAACAAAGTTGCATCTCATGACAATGAACATTTTTCTCATTACATGTTTTCAGCCATCTATTACAGTTTACGAGTTAAAGTGATAACAAGGCAAAAGGTCACTGGTGACCTTGACCGGTGACCTTTGACCTTGACATTTTTAGATGGCCATATATCACTTATTAACAATGGTGAAGGTTTCAGGTCTTTATGTCTTATCGTTTGGGAGTATTAAGCATTAACGGAAACTCAAAATCTTTCAAAGGGCAATAACTCATATAAAGAGTCGTCGAATCTCTTTGGACCAAATGTAACAAAGTTGCGTCTTATGGCAATGATCATTTTTCTCATTTTATATTTTCAGCCATCTATTACGGTTTACGAGTTAAAGCGATAACAAGGCCTAAGGTCATCGGTGACCTTGACCGTTGACCTTTGACCTTGACATTTTTAGATGGCTATTTATCACTTATTAACAATGGTGAAGGTTTCAGGTCTTTACGACTTATCGTTTGGGAGTATTAAGCATTAACGGAAACTCAAAAATTGTCAAAGGGCAATAACTCAGAAAAAACCATACCGCACGGTTTCGGTCCAAATGTAACAAAGTTCCGCCATGACCTAAGGAACATTTTTCCCATTACACTTCTTCAGCTATCTTTTACGGTTTCTGAGATTATCCGATAACAAGGTTTTCTTGACCGGGGCAGATAACTCAGTTACTATAAATAGAATTTTGTCGTCCCCTTAGATTTAAGATCCCACTTTAGGACACATCTTCCCTACCAAGTATCGAAATGATATGTCGCGTAGTTTTTTGTCAGCTGTTTTGGCGGAAACTATAATAATAATAATAATAATCAGAAGAATAACAATAAGGTCTTTCACTTGTGGTGAAAGACCTTAATAAGTCTCCCAACTTCGTTTGGGAGACTTAATAATAATAACAAAGAAACGGAACAATAACAATATGTCTCCCCGACTACGTCTGGGGCGACATAATAAGAATTGAGTAAAAACAATAAGTCTCCCCACACTTCGTTTGGGAGACTATACCAAAATAAAATTGTAGGTGGGACTAGAAAGGTAAAAAGAACAACACAACTGCAACTTTAACAAAAACGTGCTGTCTGAACAAAACAAAAAGCCAGCCGAAATAATTACAGATGACAGAACAAACTCAAAGACAGGGATAAATGAACACAATAGCTAGTGGACAAGAAAGGGATAAGTAAAACAAAATCAGCACTAACAAGGCGGAGTGATCTGAACAAAATGACATTACACGAGAAAGATATTTTATTATTTCAGGTTTTCATGCAATTGACTCGATGAGTGCCCTGTGATTTGTCTTCTATTAGTCATTTTGTCGGGCTACTGATGACAGCAATATAAGAACATTTCTCAGTTGATTTTATGTTTGTTGACGATCCCGCATCCATGGGGTTTTTCCTCTAATAAAACCAGTATTAATGAGAGTAGGAACAACTTCAAAAAGACAGAGTTCACTGAATAAAGTAGTCAATGGAACTGAAAAGTGAAAGCGGACACAAATTACTTAATCAACATTTACAAGACGGGTATAACTGAACAAAAAGAGCTCGGGATTTATTAACACAAACACTTCAGGAATAATTTAATACAACAGGTAGTGAAAGAAGAAAAAAGTCAACATTTACACAATTAAATGACTGAACAACATGGTAATTGGGACATGACAGCTATATTAGAATAAAATCAACATTAATTGCCGGGCGGTAAAATTTCCCGACCACGAAAAACGAGGGAAATTTAGACCCAAGACTTGTATTTTTGGCAAATACCCTGACGTTCATGATATACCCGTTAATAACATCTGTTTCCGGGATAAATACCACGGTGAAGGGGTATTTGCCAAAAAAATAAAACAGCTATTAACCAATCAGAATACAGCTTACTTACATAAGGTGTAATTAAATAAAAGTAGGAAACATCTACAATGGCCAAAATATAAAGTCACATATGAAAAAGAAAGGATATGGGGTAAATGTCAAGGAGACAACATCCCATCTCGTGGTTGAAACGACCCAAAACAAAGCATCTAGGGGTCACCGTATGGTCTTCAAAACAGTGAGCCTCCTCACACCATATAGCAAGCGCTAAATGGCCCCCAAAAAGTGAAAAAGTGAATAAATCAATGGAAACAAACCACGTCCAATAACCCAAATATCAAGAAACTAACATTTTATAGGAAGACAAGGACAAGCCAATGACCAAAATGTTCCTCACTTTGGACAGGCGCAAAAATTGCGGTGGGATTAAAATTGTTTTTTTTATCCAATTTTCTCATGTGTGGTGAATGGCCAAAAATAAATACACAAAATGACCCTGAGTTGCAAGGTCCAAGGAAAAACCCCATAGTTACAGATGTCATGGTAAATAATTCATTTGATCTTTCTAAGCACATTGAATATGAGCAAAGAAGTGTAACTACCTTAACAGGCACTGCGACACTCAGTATTTGAAATTTGGTTAAAAAATGTGTATGGAAAATGTCAAGTGTATTTCGAAAGTGAAAATACACCTAATTGTTGAATTACTTACGAAAGTTGCCATCATATTTGTAAACTATTATTCCTTTTGGCCATAACTTTGCTGGGTTCATTACCGTCTGCCTTTTCCTCCTTTTACCCGGATGTAAAATATCTCTTGCCATTTGCTTTGCTTCATCTGGAGTAAGAAGAATGTCGGATTCAAATGCACTTCCATTTTCTTCTGGTGGTCGATGTACATTTAATCTGTTCGTTTTTACAGGCACATCCTACGGAAAACAAACACCTATCAATGAATCAATCAAAATCAAATGGGTGAAATGAAAATGTCAAAAACCGAAATCCAAAAAGACAAAACAGGTGTATATTATTTTGACACATTTGTATCACATATCACTAAAATATGCTGGCAATAAAAACAGAAGCTAGGTTTATTTTCAGGAATTGTTTTTAATTTTTTTCAGTTTTTCCCTACTGTACTGTAGTAGTTTTCTTCTGGTACCAAGCCAACTATTGTATGTGTCAGCTTAGGAATGATAGAGAAATCTATTGAAAGGATCTTGCTTATCTTTTGTCGGAAAAACGACGATTTAGATTGACATTTATCTAAGTTTCTTTACATTATTATGGTAGAATTCGTTTTTTAGCATTCGAATGATGGTGTTGACAGAATAGCTGTATTTATTGCAAGCTCTCCATAGTCTAAGATTTAAGTGATCATAACACGCAAATACAAATATCAAGGTATGACAATGATATCGGTGCATCACTGACCTCTTCAATTTAAATTTCATTTAAGCATATACGATGCAACTAATTATAAGAATGAGGATTTGTCTACGATATAATAGTATAAATAGAACGGAATGAGCAAAATAAACTTGGCATACATTCAGTGCCCATTTTATTTTAATTTTCTTTTTATGAAGAAGCACTAAATCTTGAATAAGAGAAAATAAAACATCTAAAAAGCGGTGTTCAAATAGAACCTATGGTATGTCAATCTTCTATCGGAGAGCTACCGTCTGACCCCATGATTAAAACAATAGAAAAGCTGTAAATTTGTAATTTATTTCAGTGTATGCTTGTTAGGATATGATATGGGGTTACACTGCTGTAAGTAAATTTTCAATGACAGAAACATGTACTAACCTGGGAAAAAGATAGTCCAGTCCATACATATACTATAAACAAAACAAGTCTAGTCATTTTCTCTTGCATTGAAAAATAATATAGATAGATGTTTCTTTTCGCGATTTATAAGGACCGAATAACGTTTCCATTAATTCATTTATCCAACCAAATTGATGTTTCTAAGACGAACTTTGGGTTACATAAGTTCATATGTTAATCAAAAATTAAAAGGTAAACAGATGGAAAATTATTGCGTTTTTTTTAATTAATTGTAATTCAATAGAAGTTTGTAGGACGGCGGCATACAACTTTAAGAACCCCATTACATATTGTTGCTGGGATTCCACAATATATCAGAGTTATTGCTAAACCCCACCTAAGTAGTTTTCATTAAACGTGTACTAAATCAACAAATTATCTTCTTGTGTTGTTTTCATTATCAAATATATTAAATATTTACATGGACATCCTCGTCATAAACAAAGTGTCTTCAGGAACTTTAAAAAATTCAATGAGGAAATCCACATTATTTGACAATTTTTTATCATTTAGGGTAGCATGTCAGGTTATTTTGTAAATATTTTGCATTTCTCTTTGTGTGTTGTTGTTAGTGTATTAAGTATTCATCTGCATTTACGCTATCAAAATACACTTTATGATACATTCACGGAAATAACCTTGTAGATTATATTAAAAAATTAGAGCGATAAACGTCATTAGGTTAACGTCATAGGAGAAACTGAACCAATAAACAGCCATTAAAAGCACAACGAAGTAATGCATTGCCTTTGGAAAGTATATATGGTTTTGAAAATATCATGAAATTCGGTATAAAGCATAGGAACTCTTGCGATTAGAAAATAATCAAATCGGCAGTTTTGCAACTGGGCGGATTTGTATTTCAATTTGGCGGAAATAGTTTTTCAATTGGGCAGAAAATAATTTGCAATTGTATGGAGGGGTATTTCCGCCACCAGAGAAATTCTATGCTGTAAATTTTATCTTCTCTTTTTATTGTTTTCACTTTCCTTATCCATAATTCTGCATTTTCTATATTTTATATTATAGATTCTAGGATATTAATTTATCATATTTTATATTCTTTCTTTAAATGTTCCTATTTCATCCCGACTTCTGCAGTTTTTATATTTTATATTATTGTTTCTAAAACTCAATTTGTTACATTTTATGTTCTTTCTTTAAATGTTCCCATTTCTATGCTTTGTTCGTTAAGTTCTAAATTCTTCTTTCACGACATTATATCTACCGTGTTAATTTCGAAAAATTTCATGTTTTATAATTTGAAAGAGAAATGTTCAAAGTAAGTATTCATTGTGCATTATTCTTTAACTTTTATATTTTATCTTTTAACTTTTGTCTTTGTATTTTTGTTTTTATGTGCTTAAAATAAACGTGGCGGAAAAAACGCGTATGATTGAATTATGACAACAGATGGCGCTAGTGTTGCTGTGACAGCTTTTCATCCACCAGCAGATTCGTCCACGAACGGGACGTTTTAGGGACATCATATATTTCAAAGACAATTTTTGGTATGATGCAAACAAAATGACATTTTTAAGGCGGTGAAATAAAATAAGTGAGGGTGAAGCGGGGGAAACTTAAAGGGGATCGTTCATGATTGGAAGCGATAATACTTTACTGAAAATACCGCTTAGCCCAAAATACGGGCATGACGCGGGAAACACTAAAAAAAACATCTTGGATGGGGAAACAGGGTTTTTAAGAGTTTTTGTTAAATCTCCCCTCGTGAAACGGGAAAGTTGAGAAAAAAATGATGAATTTCGGGAAAGGGCCCTATACAGCATAAGTATTTGAGCCGTGATGGAAAAAACTCTAATTTAGTAAAGGGGAAAGGCGAGACCCACTTGATTTTCGGGACTACTGGATTTCTCATTTGTAACTTCGGAAAATCGGATAACCCCTATTTTAAGGCCACAAATTCGAAATGGAAATACCC